>JAFEMH010006898.1:0-109201 GCA_022495995.1 Adenophora triphylla var. japonica | reverse complement strand
TATAACTTACTCTATTTTTTTAAAAGTTTAAAAAATAAATTATAAAAATATAAATTTGTAATTTTTATAGCAATTTTTTATTCATTTTGTTTTAAAATGTGATTATTTAATATTACCTTGTAAAAAAATTATTTCCGATCCTTTTATTTTATGAAATTACATTTAACTCTTCAGAATCATGAAATTTAACTTCAATTTGAACCAATCAGTTAAGCATGTGTTGAGGCACGCATGAGACTTTAACAAGTTTTTCAACGATTTATGTTGAAAATCCCTTAACTAGCTTAACTTTTTTAATGACAGGCCCTAAACCGACATTAAAACATCTCCATGCCCCTCCACAAAAGACCGCACATATGACTTTCAGGCTCCTAAATGGTAATGTTAACCACATAATGTTTATTGGTGGAATAAGCTTTAAGCCGAACCACGTAATATTGTGTGTCCCTTTTTCAGAAGTTTTGGCTCTATAATAAAAATGGCGTGGCGACTCTCTTTTTTTTCGATGGAAATCTCAAATCCTGCTCGCCGCTCTCCGCGATCTCGAGCGAAGCCGATGCGTCCGGGGCGCCGCCTCGAGATCGGGGGTAATTTCACCTGGATCGGTAGATTCTAACACTATGCTTGTATCGACCTCCTTGTATTCCACACATGTCTACCGCACACTCTAAAGGACGGACAATCATAGGCCAGGGTTCTATCAGGGCAAGCGTTTTATCTCCACCCCACACATAAAGAAAAATGAGACCTAAGGACTAGAGCGTCATATAAGCATCAATGCATAAGCGATGCGAATAAAAGTCAAAGTCGATGCTAAAAGTCAAGATCTGGTCAACTTACTCTAACGAAATTACAACATGACCTCTTATTAACTTTGTTTCACAAGGGATCTTGACATTGGCATTGACTTGAAAATGATTAGCATGGAATATGCATTGACGTCTTTATGACACAGGCTAGACCAAAAACCAACCAAATCTCGGACGAAAAGTATAATACGGGCAGTGCATGCTTGATATGAGCGAGGATAAGGCTGGTGGGATGATCACGTGCGCAAAAATGAGATGTACATAAGACCTCAAATGTTGCATCTGCGACCATCCCGGGGTCAGGGTTGTAGTGTGTTGTGAACAAAAGATAGGGTGCGAGTAGTGTGAATTACATATGTACATTTTCTAGGAAGAGCATAGATTTTCAAAATGTGTTTTAATGGTATGCAAATAGAAATTTACAATGCCCCATGTAGTCACAAAATGGGATCACATTTTTTGGTCTGCGACATATTCTAAACCGTGACCACTTCAGAACAAATTGGTCACCAAAATGTCAGGATATAAACAAGCCAAATGGCAAAAAAAAAAGCACGTTTTGACAAATAACACACAAAAACACACAAAAAATATGGTAACAAAAGCTTGTCCCACATAGATATCACAAACTACAAAAAGAAGTATGAAAACAATCTATTCCCCAACGAAGTATCCAATGTGATTATCCGGATTAAAAAATTGGGAGTTTGGAAAAATGATTAAAAGGGAATCGTATATTTGAAGCGGACTTAAAAAATGTTTAGAGTCGCTACGCCCTTTTTGTAAGCCAAAATATTGAAAAAGGCTATTGATGTAAGATATGAGTCTACAGGCCACATTGCACCCTGTGCAGGGTATCAAGAGCACACCCAAGGTGCATCATTTCTAAGGGTCTTCATAGTCAAAATGTGTGTGTTTCTAGTTAAAATAAGCAAATCATATAGTTTAAGAAAATAAGTGCATCATTTGAAAACAAGTTTCGGGCAGGAAACATTAAAGGAATTGAGATTTAACAAAAAAATTAAGAAACAAACTGCAGACTGATCTTTGGCTATCCTTTGCAAAACGGTCCGCACAGACCGGAAAATGGGGCCGCGTGGATAGACCCAAAGGGGCCGCCTGGCTTTTCTTGTCCCTCATTTATGCTGGAACATATCAAAGAGCATAAAATAAATAGGGAAAAGGACAAGTATAAATTACCACAAGAAAACTATAAATGAATAAAACAAATATCATGGCATTTCCCAAAAGTGAATGGTTGTATGTTCTCCTCAGGAAAATAGTTTGATTGATATCATTTGTAGATCTATTCATAGGAAATAATAAAGAAGGAAAAGCAATAGAGAAATATGGAGTTTATACTAAGAGAATCAATATAATAGATTGAAATGAGAGAATCACATCAAATTCATGGACTTAACCCTCAAGCATAGTTGATTTACCAAATTAATGATTGTGTGTCATCCTAGGGAGAGAATCAAATTAGTATCACGTGTGATTCATCAATATAAAATCAACAAGTTAAGAGTAAACAACAAATGACAACAATTAAAGTTTGTATTTAAGACATGTAATATAAAGTAATCAAGATAACAAATTAACATTACTTGATTCACATCCTATGAAACTAATGATCATGATTCTCAATGGAATTAGAACAATTCTTTGAGATTTTATAGAATCAAGATGTGAGGAATTTGTAGATTCATAGAAAAGATTAAGTAATAAATAAAGTTTCAAGTAAATAACAACAATAGATTAACAATATATGAAGTAAATGCAAGATTTAATGTAAAGATTCAATATTTAAGGGTTTTGGGTGTATCAAAAGTGACAAGGGAGATGTAGAGCTTGGATGATCTTCAAGCTTGAACCTCCTTTGGTTTGATATGATTGTAGAAAAGCTAGTGTGTTAACTATGTGTGAGAGAGACTAGAGGATGATCTAGTTTTTACGAGAGAGAATATGATAATTGATTTGGGTAAAGTTTCTCTAGGGAAAACTGGCCTCCTAAATGAGGAGGTAAAACCTTTTATTTATAGGAGCTATAGATGGTTCTAGAGAAAGACTTGGATCCTAGTAATATTTATGGATAATTGAAAATATTAAATTACAGTAAGGTCCTTTTGTAAATACTAGCGAGGTACTATGTATAGTATTTACACTAGAAATGTCCTTCCTTACTTAAAATGACAAATTTAATGTCCGTAAGACCTTTGAACTTTTGTCGTGGCTTGACCCCTTGTAGTCCCTTTTCGTGCATTTTGAATGAAGTGTGATCAAGATTGAAGTATTTAAACCTACGACAGCCTATGACCAATTTATGCCTTTCTTCCATTTCACACTTCAAATCATTTTCTCTTTGCAATTTCCTGCTTAAAACTCATTTCCAAAGATGCACAAAAGCTTTCTAACACCTTTTATTTGCTTATTTTGACATAAAACAAAAGCACACACATAACACACATATTTTGACTAAAAAGTCTCCTAGGGTGAGCTTCTGATACTCTTTTTAAGGTGTAAAGTGACTTCCGTACTCATATTTTATATTAATAGTCTTTTTCAATGTTTTGCCTTATAAAAACGGTGTGGCGACTCTCTTTACACTTTTTGCTCCGTACCACTTTTATAATATTTCCCAACTCCAAATTTTTTGATCGGGGTTACACCTAGTACTCTTCAAAACTTCAACTGACATTCTGAAGAGTGTTAGTGTGTGTGTTACAAAATGTCGGTCTATGCACTAGCATTTTAAAATACATGAACCAACTTTCTTAAACACATGCACATGCATTTTTTAAAATGCAATGGCAATATTTATCTGCGAAATTGGATGTGCATTGCAGGTAATGTTTTTATATAATTATTAAAAAAATATACTCCCTCCGTCCCGCTACAAACCGCACTGGTGGTCAACTGTGCGGGTCATTGACCAATGATTTTATGAATATCTAGATATTTTTTTGTAATTTTAAAAATTGTAATTGCTTCACCAATAGAAATACTATCAATAACTTTTTTTAGAATTGCACAGAGATATCTAGACATTCATAAAATCATTGGTCAATGACCCGCACAGTTGACCACCAGTGCGGTTTGTAGCGGGACAAAGGGAGTATTTGAAAAGGCTTTCTCGAAAATAGCAAAATAATAACTACTAATAAAACATGCAGAAATTGAAATAACTAGAAGTCGAGTCTTGTGTTGAACACAATTTCCGCAAGAAGATATTACCCCGTCCAAGTGCTTGCGGTTGCTAGCAATCTTCTCGTAAGATAAAACGACTTATCATCTTTTTGATAGAAGCTCTTCAAATCAAAAGACTCGGCGAACTTAATCGGTGTTTAGAACTTCTGAACTTGAAGGGAGGAATAATGCTACAAGATGATATTTAACTAAATATATCTAATGCTTTGGATGAATTGATGAAATGAATTGACAACCTGGGGGGCCTTTTATAGATATTGAGGAGTTCTGGTGACCTTTCTGTCAAAGGTCACAACTTTGGATCTGAAAAATCTGGACCATTGAATCGTACCTGATGGGAGATACACCTGATCAGCCCACCCAAACCGGTTCCATGAACCGTCTAATTCATCCGAACCTGACCTGGTTCATTCCAACGTGACCCTAGGCCAACCAACCCGCGCCTTGGCGGATTGGTGCGGATCCGATCCGCGGCCCATGGCCACTCCAAGCCCATTCCGCATGGGCCAATGCCCATCCAATCTAGCCGAGACCCAATCGCCACTGGCCCACTGAACCAGGACCGAACCATCACAAAACTGGACCATGCACGAGCCAACTTTTGCCAAAAGTTTAAGGCTCCTTAGCTCCTAGCGACGATGTGCACGTGCGAAGTGCAAAGTGCGCCCTAAAATGCCCACTACGGCCTTTGCGGGCTTCGCGACAGTGGTCCAAATCGAGCTAGTACAAAATTAGCACAATTTGGGCTACTACTTGCATGGTTAGCCCAATGGTACAACTAGGTTGGCCCAAGGAGATTAACTTGTTGACTACTCCTTGGATGGATCCACTTATAAACAAGCATTACTTTACATCTTTAAGCAATGTGGGATAACCTTTTCATATCGCATAAACTCTTCATTTACCAATTTCATTTTGCATACTTTGAGCATTAATTTCTCATTTACCACAAATTGGTTTTGAGAAAATAATTATATCAAATTAATCTACTCCAAATGAAGATTATTAATATGCAAACAATTTTCATTTTCCTAAAATGAAACCTTATGGAATTCTTGGTCAAAAGTCGGTCGAACCTACTTTTTCCAAAACCAAATTCCAACAATCGCCCACATGAATGACAATTAATGCATGCATGAATGCATATTCGTTCAGAAGTTCCGACGAACCATTATTGCATTAGGATAGGTAGTTTGTGGCCTTGAACCTTCCCTAGAAAAATACTATCAGATATACTAGCCATTTAGTAGCGCGATTCTTTGAACTAGTGACTGTATGGTGTATACCAAGACAATAGTACTTACACAATAATAGCTCTAACACTTTTTGTTTTCACATTTTTGTCCATTTCGGTCCTGGACCGTATCTTATTTATAAGTGTTCCTTTAGAATCGGCCTTATTACTTCTCACTTAGATAGGTGATTCTACTATTAAGAGTATATACTCCACCTCTTAGGTATATGAATCATTAAATGTTTTCTCAACTTAACCTCATCACTATTGCAGGTACTAACACTTGGATGTTCTAGGAATGAGTGTGAAAGAGGTTCCAAGTGTTTCGACTGAACATCATAACTTGGTTGTCTCATTGAACCAAGGTTTTGGGATCTCCAATTCTCAAGGTTGAGTGTCCGCTATGAGTTCTTTTGTTGTGGATTTTAAACCCATTCCTCTTAACAATTTTATCAGTTGATCTCTGTTTATACCCTTGGTAAACGGATCTGCTAAGTTATCCTTTGACTTCACATAGTCAACCGCGATAATGCCATTAGAGATCAACTTTCTAATGGTATTATGTCTACGACGAATGTGTCTAGATTTACCATTGTACATACTACTTTGTGCCCTTCCAATTGCTGATTAGTTGTCACAATGTATTGGGACTGCAGGCACCGGCCTGTTCCAACATGAAATATCTTCCAAGAAATTCTTAAGCCACTCGGCTTCTTCTCCTGCTTTATCCAAAGCTATAAACTCAGATTCCATCGTGGATCTGGCTATACACGTTTGTTTGGAATATTTCCATGACACCGCTCCTCCACCTATCGTAAAGACATATCCACTTGTGGATTTGGAGTCATTTGTGTCAGATATACAATTGGCATCACAGTATCCTTCTAATACTGCTGGATATCTATTATAAAGTATCCCATAATTTAATTTATCCTTTAAATACCTTAATACCCGGTTTAAGGCTTTCTAATGATCCTCACTAGGATTACTTGTGAACCTACTTAGTTTAATCACTGAATATGCAATGTCAGGACGCATACAATTTGTTAAGTACATTAGACTGCCAATTACTCTTGCATATTCCAGCTGAGAAACTGGTTCTCCTCTATTCTTTGCTAAGTGTAGAGTCATATCTACCAGGGTCTTAGCCAGAGGGCAATTAAAAGCATCAAACTTTCGAAGTACATTCTCTAGATAATGGGACTGTGATAGGACTATCCCTTCTGATGTTCTAGAAATCTTTATTCCTAATATAACATCAGCCAATCCCATGTCCTTCATGTCAAAATGCTTCTTTAACATACCTTTAGTATTCATGATCAAGTCATGAGTACTTCCCATTATAGACATGTCGTCTACGTAAAGACAGACAATTACAAATGATTCAGACGTTTCTTTAATGTAGACACACTTGTCACATTCATTTATCTTGAATCCGTTTGACAACATTGTTCGGTCAAACTTCTCATGCCATTGCTTAGGTGCTTGTTTAAGTCCGTACAACGACTTTACAAGTTTACACACTTTTCGTTCTTTACCAGGAACAATGAACCCTTCAGATTGTTCCATGTAAATCTCTTCTTCTAGCTCTCCATTTAAGAAGGCTGTTTTTATATCCATTTGATGTATCTCAAGGTTATGCACTGCTGCAATTGTAATGAGAGTACGCATGGATGTAATCCTTGTAACAGGAGAATATGTATCGAATAAATCATATCCCTCATTTTGTCTAAACCCTTTGGTTACCAGCCGGGCTTTGTACTTGTCTATAGATCCATCTGCCTTATACTTCCTTTTAAGGATCCACTTGCAACCCAATGGTTTGCATCCTGGAGGGAGATCAACCAACTCCCAAGTATTATTGTGCATGATGGACTCTATCTCACTGTTAATTGCTTCCTTCCAGAACGGACCGTCCGAACTAGATAAAGCTTCTTTAACAGTAGTTGGTTCACTTTCTAACATAAATGATAGAAAATCAGGACCAAAAGACTTTTCCACTCTTGCCCTTTTACTACGTCTGGGTCCTTCATCTTCTTCTTGAGATGGACCACTTGTAGTTTCATAAGTTCTCTTATTAGAACTTTCATCTTTCCTTTCTTCAGCAGGAAAGATATTCTCAAAGAATGCTGCATTCCTTGATTCTATCGCCATTCCTTCATTCATGTCAGGAATGTTCGACCTGTGCAGTATAAACCGATAGGCATTGCTATTACTTGCATATCTAATGAAAATACAATCAATCGTTTTAGGTCCGATCTTGACCTGTTTTGGCTTAGGTACTGCAACCTTTGCCAAACACCCCCACACTTTGAGGTATTTATAAGACGACTTACGATTATGCCAGTATTAGTAATGAGTTTTATCAATTCCTTTCTTTGGTATTTTATTAAGAATGTAGTTGGACGTGAGTATGGCTTCCCCTAACATGTTATCGGGTAAGCCTAAACTGATTAACAGTGCATTCATCATCTCCTTAAGAGTACAATTTTTGCGTTCAGCTACTCCGTTAGACTGAGGTGTATATGGAGTTGTCGTTTGATGAATAATGCCAGATTCCCAACATATACCTTCAAACGGAGCTACATATTCTCCTCCTCTATCGCTTCTAATCTTCTTAATCTTTACATTAAGTTGATTTTCAACTTCATTCTTATAAGTTTGAAAAGCCCCGAGGGCTTCATCCTTAATTTTCAATAGATATACATAGCAATATCTTGTGCAATCGTCTATAAATGTAATGAAATACTTTTTCCCACCTCGAGTTTGCACTAACTTTAGATCACATATATATATGTGTGAACTAATTCAAGAGGTGTTGTGCTTCTTATTACCGAAGGAAATGATGACTTATTCATTTTTGCTTCAACGCAAATTTCACACTTGTCAGTCGAATCGAATTTATTCATAGGAATTAATTCTTGACTCACTAGCTTCTTAATTGTGTTGTAATTCACGTGACCTAATATATCATGCCATAGATTAGGACTATCCAACAAGTAAGCATAAGAAACACATTTATTCTTTGCCTCCGGGTGGTAAACATTCATTACATTCATCTTGAAAAGGCCTTTGTCAAGGTACCCTTTTCCAAGGAACAGACCATTCTTGGTCAATACAAACTTATCTGACTCAAAACCATCAGGCTTTGGCCTGGTGGAAAAGGCTCATGGCTTCCAACCTGGAGGTCATGGGTTCAATCCCCCCCCAGAAGTTAGAGGGAAGGATTTCTCTTCCTAGGATTTCCTAGGCACTTCTGTGTGTGTATGTATGAGTGAGTGTGTGTGTGTGTGTGCATGTGAGTAGTGAAAAAAAAATGTGTAAATGATTTACACTAAATGAGACTATACATGATAATATTTCATAAATCAGGGAAGGAAAAAAACCAAAAAAAACTTATCTGACTCAAACACTAGTCTAAATCCAGCCTTGCTTAGCAGCGATCCGGAAACCATATTTTTGCGAATGTCTGGGACATGCAGCACATCCACAAGAGTCAGTTCTTTGCCTGAAGTCATTTTCAGCACAACCTTTCCAAGTCCTACGACATTGGAAGTAGCAGAGTTTCCCATGTATAGCTTCCTTCCAGTGATGGGAGTATAGGATGAGAAACTTTCTTTGTTGCCACATATGTGCCGGGTAGCTCCTATGTCTATCCACCATTCTCTTGGATTGTCTTCCATCTTTGCTATGTTGGCTTCAAACACCAAAGCATCTAGATCAAGCTCCTTGTCATCAACGATGTTGGCTTGATTTCTGTTGTCCCTTTCCCTTCTTGGAAGACGGCAATCTCTAGCTAAGTGACCGGGCTTGCCAAAGTTATAGCAACCATCCTTTTGCTTCTTAGTTGGTCCTTTCTTAGCATTCCATGAGGCTGAGCGTTTCCGCTTGTTGCTAGTGCTTGACTCAGCGAGGTGAACCTTAGCCTCAATTCTGCCTTTGTTGGACTTCTCTTCTGCCTTGTCCTCATTCTTCCTGTTATTCTCCTCAATTTGAAGACGAATCACCAGGTCTTCCAGCCCCATCTCCTTGCGCTTATGCTTGAGATAATTCTTGAAGTCCTTCCAGGCTGGCGGCAATATTTCAATGATGGATGCCACCTTGAACGATTCATTCATAACCATTCCTTCCGCGGTTAATCCATGTAGGATTAGTTGGAACTCATCAACTTGGCTGGCAACGATCTTCGAGTCAACCATTTTGAAATCAAGGTACTTGCCGACTACAAACTTCTTTGAACCGGCATCCTCGATCTTGTACTTCCGCTCCCAAGTGTTCCATAACTCTTTGGCCGTTTCCATGAGACATTACACATTGTACAGAGCATCATCTAGACCATTCATGAAATAGTTTCTGCACAAGAAATTACCATGATCCCACGCCTCTTTAGCGATCTGTCTTTGATGGTCGGGATCATTAACTGGTATTGCAGGGGGTCCTCCTTCAAGAGCTTCTGCAGATTGAGGGTGGTCAAGTAAAACAGCATATTTTGCTGCCACCTCTTGAAATCCACCCCAGTGAACTTTGCTGGTTTCTCACCGTGTGCCGTGAGAGTCGGAGCAGGAACAGGTTCAACAATTTGATTGGCTGCATCAAGAGTCTGACTGGGGTTAGGCCCAGAGGACTGAGAGACTTCATTCTCTTTTGCCATTTTTTCAAGAAAACATAATATATTCTTGCGATTGTTATATAAATATTAAAAAAATATTTGAAAAGGCTTTCTCGAAAATAACAAAATAATAACTACTAATAAAAAATGCGGTAATCGAAATAACCAGAAGTCGAGTCTTGTGTTGAACACAATTTCCACAAGAAGATATTGCCCCATCCAAGTGCTTACAGTTGCTAGCAATCTTCTCGTAAGATAAAATGACTTATCGTCTTTTTGATAGAAACACTTCAAATCAAAAGACTCGGCGAACTTAATCGGTGTTTAGAACTTCTGAACTTTGAAGGGAGGAATAATGCTACAAGATGATATTTAACCGAATATTTCTAATGCTTTGGATGAATTGATGAAATGAATTGATAACCTGGGGGGCCTTTTATAGATATTGAAGAGTTCTGGTGACCTTTCTGTCAAAGGTCACAACTTTGGATCTGGAAAATATGGACCGTTGAATCGTACCTGATGGGAGATACACCTGATTATCCCACCCGAACCGGTTTCATGAACCGTTCGATTCATCCGAACCTGACCTGGTTCATTCGGACGTGAACCAAGGCCAACTGACCCGTGCCCAGGCGGATTGGTGCGGATCCGATCAACGGCCCATGGCCGCTCCAAGCCCATCCAACCTAGCCGAGACCCAATCGCAACAGGCCCACTGAACCTAGATCGAGCCATCACAAAACTGGACCATGCACGTGCCAACTTTTGTCAAAAGTTTAAGGCTCCTTAGCTCACCGACCCGCGCCCTGGCGGATTGGTGCGGATTCGATCCGCGACCCATAGGCGCTCTAAGCCCATCCAACCTAGTCGAGACCCAATCGCCACAGGCCCACTGAACCTGGACCGAGCCATCACAAAACTGGACCATGCACGATCCAACTTTTGTCAAAAGTTTAAGGCTCCTTAGCTCCTAGTGATGATGCGCACGTGCGAAATGCAAAGTGCGCCCTAAAACGCCCATTACGGCCTTCGCGGTAGTGGTCCAAATTGAGCTAGTACAAAATTAGCACAATTTGGGCTACTACTTGCATGGTTGGCCCAATGGTCCAATTAGGTTGGCCCAAGGAGATCAACTTGTTGACTACTCTTTGGATGGATCCACTTATAAATAAGTATTACATTACATCTTTAAGCAATGTGGGATAATTTTTTCATATCTCATAAACTCTTCATTTATCAGTTTCATTTTGCATACTTTGAGCATTAATTTCTCATTCACCACAAATTGGTTTTTGAGAAAATAATTATATCAAATTAATCTACTCCAAATGTAGATTATTAATATGCAATAAATTTTCATTTTCCTAAAATGAAACCTTATGAAATTCTTGGTCAAAATTCGATCAAACCTACTTTTTCCAAAACCAAATTCCAACAATTGTGTTGTGCCAGTTCATATGTCTTTTATCCCTAGTGATTGAGTTTGTTAAAGCATGATTCAAACAATATTCAAAAACATGTTTTTCCTAATGAATCGAAAAAAAGACGTTTTTCATAATACCAACTCGATGTGTAATATACCAAAACACACATCTCTTTCTATTTACTCCACAAAACGCATTCAAGATTATCTAAAAAAAATTATCCAGGCAAGTATTGAAAATACGTAATTAAGCTTTTCTTGGTGATCAATACTTTCTCCGTCGCAAAATGAATTTCCATTTTGAGTCTAACGGTCCTTTTGAAATGGTTGATTATTAATAGAAAAAATCATAAACATTTTTTCTATTCACTTTCAAAATTTTATTTTTACCAACATATAATGCGCTATGACAAAAAAAATTATAAAAAAAAAATCATTTAGCACAAAGTTATAGGAAGGAAAAGTTTCCAAAAGTAATCCATTTTGGAATAAAAAAGGATATTCAATTTGGGGCGAAGAGAGTATCAAATTTGGACAGTTAAATTTCAAAATAATTATTTGTGCACTGAATTTATTTTGTCCATTCAATTAAAAGCTTTTATAAGTCATTGCACGAGTCCCAATAAATTCTTAATAAATATTTATTGCATTCAATAAGCAATATTAATTATTGTAACTCAATCCCATATTTAAGAGTAGCGATAGAAATTCATTGTATATGTGAAACGTTATATTATAAACCTTCATTTATGAGCTTGAGAACTATAAAAATAACTTTTCCTAGTTTATCCATTAATCTCAATAAACTCTCCAAATCTCTTACCCTAAAATGGAAAACCCAAATGGACGTATCCTCATGCTTTTATTGGCCATGAGTTCGATGCTAGTCACACCGGGGATAGCATACGTAGACATTCATAACTCACATATCGCACTCCCTCCAAGTCCCGAAAATTCCCCCTATGAAAAGGCTTATAGAAACGTGCGTTCATTTTGTTGGGATAGATTAGACAATGATTGCCAGTCGGCGATTGAAGCCAATTACATGAAGACGGAAACCAGTGAACTTTGTTGTGGCAGCATACAGAACTTGTGGTGGCAGGACCAGTCTGGGGAAAAATGTATGAATTACATGTATAAACTTCCAATGAATAAGATGTGTATGCCTTTGACCTTTGGGTAGCCAAAATATTAAGATGTATTATTAGTATTAGTATTATTAATCCATGTGCTATTACTCAGCGTGATAAATAGTCTTATCAGCGAAATGACGTTTGGAAAAATTGCATGGTTAATGGTTAATCACTCAAATTACCAAAACACCCACTAAAAATTCTTTGTAATCTCTATAAAAAAAACAGGTTAAACTATCTTTAATCAAATTACATTCACACACAGTAAAATACATTTAAAAACCTACAGCTACATGATTTCATTATGAAAAGCAAGAACAACATTGTTGTTGAAAATCCCATCGCTGACACAAAATTGAATTTATTATTACACCACGGTGGAGATATCACGAAGATGAAGCCGAAAGTTTCCAATCCAGTGGCCAAATGTTTTTTTTGTTTGTCTTAATATATACTAAACATTAATATTCCCTCCGTCCTATTTGAAGGCTCACTATATTTCTCAAATCGGTGTCCAGTTCACCTTTCATAAATTGGAAATGAGACCCACTTTTATACTCTCAATAATTATTCACTTTCTCCCTCTTACCCAATTATCTACACTTGAAATATATCACTTTTTTAACTTTTTTCCTTAATTCTTGTGCCTAACTCGAATGGTGAATTTTGAAATGGGACGAAGAGAGTACAATGAAACAAAATTCAACATAAAAATTCCGTATTCACAAAAAGAAGTAAAACTACTCCAATAAAACTACATGAATGAAGAGGACAGAGCGACGAAACACGATGATGACCAAGACAGACGACAGAGTATATATAATTTTTATAGCAAGATTGACCACCAACAAACTCCAATCATTCATAATGAAATAAAGATGTTGGTTATAAGCTCAAGATTTGGGTTGTAAATTGAATTCAATTATTAGTTGTGAACTCCACATCAGGGTTTGTCAAAAAAATTATTTTGGCTTGCAAAGTTAACCAGATCTTGGCTTGAACTCATCATTGATGACCTCTCGTCCATTTTGTTGGTGTAATGTAGTGAATTATTGTCGAAGAAAGAAGAGTCGGTGAGCATAATGAGAAGAATTTTGAAAGAAACGTATAAGATGAAGAGTTGAAGATGTTATTTTTAACATGAAATAAAAAATTTATTGGCAATCACAGATAGAAATGAGTTAATTATCCACAAAGTTTGGAAGATCGAAGATTTATCAAAAATTAAGGAAATAGGAATACCAATAAATCGGTTCAATCATCCAAGCTTTGTTGGAATTTGGTTCAAGTTCTAGAAACAATCAAGATGCATTGTTCCACGTGATTTATGAATGGTATGCATGAATGTGATGGTTGGTTTTCTAGTGAGACTTTTAGTGTTTGATTTCTATAGAAGACATGAATTATGAGATGTTTGTGTGCTTATAAATAGACGTATGTAGAAAAAGTTCAAGTGTGTCTTGTGATGTCAAGAGTGGTTCCCCTTAGGGGAGAATGAGTTACAGAAAAGTGTACATTTATAAAGGAGTTGTACACTATTATGAGAGTATTGAAGAAGGTTGAGAAGAGTTTGGATACCTCAATTCTTGTAATATTATTGTATTGAGTGGTGCGTCTATGCGAGTTTATTGATTAAAACTTGTGGTGTTGTAAGGTTGAGAGCGTTAGCATAGCCTACAATTTAGAGAGAGAAATTTTAAGTTTTTGGTTTAGGGAGAATATTCAAGAGTATTGAGGGTAATAGTCTCTATTATTGTAATATTAAAGAAATTATAATATTGTATAGGGTTAATTACCATTTAGGGCCTGAAGTCATATGGCAGTCTTCGTGAAGGGGCATGGATATGTTTTAATGTCAGTTTAGGGTATGTAATTAAAAAAGTTAGCCAGTTAAGGGATTTTTGACGAAATTCGTTGAAAAGCTTGTTAAAGTGTCATGTGCCTCGCACAAGCTTAACAAATTGGTCCAAACAAGAAAATTATTGGGGTATATGGTGACAAAGAGAGGAATAGAAGCCAGTTCGGAACAAATTCGTGCCATCATCAGCCTGTCATCACCCCATTCTGTCAAAGATGTCCAGAGGTTAACAGGGAAGATCGCAGCACTTACCAGGTTCATTTCTATGTCTTCTGATTGATGCAAACCGTTCTATGATATCCTCATAAACAATAAGAAGTTTCAATGGTAAGATCAACATGAGTAAGCTTTTCAAGTCAAAATACCTATAAAAACCTACAGCTACATGATTTCATTATGAAAAGCTCAAACAACATTGTTGTTGAAAATCCCATCACTGACACAAAATTGAATTTATTATTACACCACGGTGGAGATATCGCGAAGATGAAGCCGAAAGTGGGTTTCCAATCCAGTGGCCAAAAGTATTTTTGTTTGTCTTAATATTTACTAAACATTAATATTCCCTCCGTCCTATTTGAATGCTCACTATATTTCTCAAATGTGTGTCCATTTCACCTTTCATAAATTGAAAATAAGACCCACTTTCATATATTCATTTTCTCCCTTTTATCCAATTATCTACAATCAAAATATATCACTTTTTCACTTTTTTCCTTAATTCATGTGCCTAACTCAAATGGTGAATTTCAAATGGCATGAAGAGAGTACAATGAAACAAAAATCAACATAAAAATTCCATATTCACAAAAAGAAGTAAAACTACTCCAATAAAACTACATGAATGAAGGGGACAGAGCCACAAAAGACGATGATGACCAAGACAGACGACAGAGTATATATAATTTTTATAACAAGATTGACCACCAACAAACTCCAATCAATCATAATGAAATAAAGATGATGGTTATAAGCTCATCATTAGTTGTGAACTCTACATCTGGGTTTGCAGAAAAAAAAAAAATATTTTGGCTTGCAAAGTATTTTGGACAATTTTCAACAAGGTGAATTTATTTTGAAGAAACTTTTAATACAATTGGAATATAATTCTCTATCAAGATGAATGCAAAGATATAACGAGGAAAGCCCTTGAACAATCATTCGCCGGCACAAAACCTTGGGAGGCTTTAGGAAAAGCCTACCTTAACCCAAATGTATTCTTATTGATTTTGATGCTTTCGAGTACAAATGTGCAGAGTAAGTGTGTCGTGTCATGTGTATATTGGTGCATTTTGTTTTGCATATATACTTGAAGTGTACCGGAAATAACAACATAAATGATATCCCACTTTTCTCGCCTAGAATCACGCTTCGTTTTGATGATTGCAGCCGTTACTTCTTTGTTGAAATTGTGGCTGTTATGAGGATTATGTCATCATTTGACCAGGTCTTTATTCAGTCGCGGCGATATAAAATTATCTGTTTATGCATGACTTGGTTCTTGAAAAATAGGAAAATATACAACAAACATTACAAGGCGTTAGTTCAGGATGTAGTTTCAAGACGTTACCTCAAGGTGTATGATCAAGATGCCAAACATGCTGAGTGATTTTTATCACCCCAAACATTTGCCCCCAAAATATTTCGATTTCCAAGTGGGATACGAAAATCCCAATATTTTGCCAAGTGACGCTTTGTCTTGCCAAGGAGTTAATGAGGTGGTAGGTTTATGTGGTTAAGAAGAAGTTAGGGTAATGATGGGCTTTTTTAGGCACCTATAACCATCTTTAACCCATTAATATCTATTTACACGGTTTTTAAAGAAGGTAACTGAATCCTCTTTTCAAAATTTCTTCAACTCCGGCGCTAGGTCCCCATTCGTCTTTCTGGTGAGTTCCTTCTCTTTTATTTTGTTTTTTTTTGTCTCTTTTGATCGTCACAATGGGGAAGGCAAGAAGTAAGTAATAGATATAGATGTGTCTCTTCCCAAGGGTTTCAAATGCCTAGGGTTTATTCGGAACAGATAGGATGAACGGTGCAACTTCAATGCGTCCCATGTTGACGCTTTGAGGAGAAACAATGTGTTTCCCCCCAATGCAGAATTTTTAGTCCCTGGTGAATCCTGTAGTGCCAATTGCGTTTCTGATGACTGGGTAGGTTTCTATGAGTATCCGTTTAGCATAGGCTTGAAATTCCCCATTTCTTCGTTGATCACTCCCTTTTTTAAGGCAACCCAGTCATCCTATTGTCAATTGATGCCCATTGGTTGGCGTATTTTTTTTGCCTTGGACAAGATTGTTGCCGAACATGGGGTAGTAGCCAGTTTGGATGAGTTAGCTTTTGTTTCCGAGATTATCGCTCATGGGAATGGTAGGTATAATTTTAGGATCAAGGCGGGTAGGGAGCCTTTAGTTTTGGAATTGGATGCGGCGGATAGAGGTTGGAAAAAAAAGTATTTTTATGTAAATAAAACTAGCCTGGAGGGTGGCAAGGAGTTGGTGTCCACCTGGAATCCCCATGGTAGCAGTTGTTAGTCCTTTGTTTACACTTTTGCACATCTTTTCATGCTTACCCTGACAAGTTGATAATATATAATATGCTCTTTATAGTTAGCAACTTGGAAGATTTGTTTCCACCTCTTGAAGACATGCCTACCAACGTTGATTGGATCCTTTGTTTGTTTCCAGAAGACCTTCGAAAATTCAAGCCACCATCTGTAGAGCTTGCCGGGGATAGTAGCAAAGAAGGAGGAGGAGAGGAAAGAAAGAGGGTTTCTAACAGTGCCAGGTTAAGCAAGATGTCGTCGGGTACATTTCTTTCTTTTGCTTGCACGTCTTCTTCCATCTTGATTTTGACACCTCCAATGATATTCTTTTTGTATTGTGTCTCGTTCCAAAGATAGTTTTGGTGTAAAGGATATTATGTCCGGTATTAGAGCAAAAGTTGGGGTGAAGAATGAGGAAGGTAAGCCCCCTCTCCCAAAGGGGGAAAGTTCCAAGAGTGTGAAGGTGGATAAGAAAAGAAAGTTTGAAGATGTGGAGATCGTGGCGGTTTCTGGAGAAGATGAATGGATGGTGGAAACAACTTTGGCTAGTGTGGAGAAGGTGTCAGAGGAAGCATCAAATAAGGTAAAAATCTTTGGTGCATACAAGTTTACCTTAAAACTTTTTAACATGTGGATTCTAACAAGATGCTTGTTGTCATTGTAGACCGACGATTTGGTGGCTTTTCTGCTGAAGGAGATAGATATTAGAGAGGATAGGATCAAAATCCTTGTTTAAAAGAACAAGTTTGAAGCTTTTAGAGCTGCGAAGGCTGTAGATCAGGTGGAGAAGCAGACTAATGAACTTACAAACCTAACTGCCGGGATGTTAAAGGTTGAGGAAGAGCATATCAAGGAACTTGAGGGGTTGCAGGAAGGCTACAAGATGGGCTCAAGTAAATCCTTGATGGAATGCAGGATTGAGATAATGATGGAGTTCGAGAATGGGTAACATGTCAATTGAAAGTTTGAGGAAGAAGTGGCTATGCTGAATGAGTTCCTAGGCGAAGCTCCTGATGCAGGTGATGTCAGTTCCAAGAAGAAGGAAATCAAGGTAGTTGATCAAGGTGATGCAAGAGAAGAGGGTAAGAAGGAAGGAGAAGGTACAGATGGTAAGGGAGGTGAAGCTGTACCCGCAGTAAAAAGTTAAAAACAATTTTCTTTTTAAGTTTTTTGAACATTGGTTATGTTTTTATTCGTCATGCTTGTGTTGGCATGCAAACTTGGTTGAAATAGGGATGTGTCCCTAAAACATCTTTTACTTTTTTGTTTGTAAAAGGCTCATAAAAGTCTATACATTTATTTTGAAGATGTTGAGTTGGTTCAACATCTTAGGCTTTTCTTTGTACGACGTTATTTTCGGTGTTTATGATTCCTAGGACTATCTATATGTTACGAACAAAAGACAACACGTAATAGTGTTGTAACCAATATGTAAAGATAACATGTAACAATGTTATTACCAGGATGTATAGATAACATGCAATGATGTTATAACCAGGATGTATAGATAACATACAATGATGTTATAACCAGTTGATGATGACATGTAGAAATGTCCATTTTTCTGTGTCCTTTAGATAACATGTTTAATGTTACTACCTTTAGTTCACAACTTAAATTTAAAAGAGACGGCATAATTCATCTGACATGATGAATTACGTATGCTTTTAAATAAAGTGTGAAAATCGTGCGCCCCGGCGATAATATAATCATAATTTTATATGTATACTTTGTAATGTTTTTGGGAATAAATAGACCGTGTACCTTATATCATCAAGAAAATCTTATCCCTTCAAGGCGCTTGACACATGGTCTCTGATGCTCTTTCGTTCAATATGTCGGAGGATTTTCATCTTGCAACAAAAATATGTTAGGGTTGGGTGTTAGCTTAGGTAACATCCCTCTGATGCTTAAATCAGTATGGGTTTTTGTTAACATTCTGCATAACCTCCACGTCTTGTACTTTCACCATAGCTGTTTGTACAATGGGGCATGATCATGGTCGATAAGTTATCAAAGAGCCCAGGGAGGGAGAATCTTTATGATAGTTACGACTGATAGAGACTATTACCCTCAATACTCTTGAATTTGTAACAAAAATGGAATCACATGTCAAGAACTAAAGATCGATTAGGATGAAGATGTTAAAAGGTCTTCATGGTAGGAGTCCTTGCAGACGTTTCAGCATATAGACCTTTTAACATCTTCATCCTAATCGATCTTTAGATCTTGACATCTGATTCCATTTTTGACAGTGGTATTGACGTCTGGAGCTTTAATTTCAAGTTTGGAAACATCTGCAAGGACTCCTACCATGTTGTGCTCTATAACTTCCAAGACATCCCTGAAACTCTTCTTTAGTAGCTACGCTTGGAGAGAAGTAGAACATGCTTTCATATCTGTTTTGTAACATTCCTTGGTAGCTTGTTGGTCTCCCTTCACTCTGATCACGCCCCAAGGCATTGGCATCTTGACACATTGATGGTACGTTGATGGAATTGCTTTCATGTTATGGATCCAAGGTCTGCCCAAGATGACGTTATACGACGATGGACAGTCGATCACACAAATCCTTTCCATAGAGTTTATTCCCTCGACGTAGACAAGCAACATGATTTCTCCAATTGTTTGCTTGGTTTCCCCACTAAAACCTACTAGAACGGAAGAGTTTTTCACGACTTCTGTTAGTGAAATCATCATTTCTTCTAAAGTTCTCTTCATGATCAGGTTGACCGAACTCCCGTTGTCGATTAAGATGCGTTTTACTTTGCAGTTGGTGATTTATAGGGTGACGACTAGTCCATCATGATGTGGGTCCAGGATGTCCTCTTTATCATCATTGTCGAAAATGATTTGTTGACACGGGGACTAGTCTGGATGCCTAGTTGGTAGTTCCAGCTTATCTTCTTTGGAGTCTTTAGCATGGCGCTTTGCCACAGAGTACGTAGTGCCACAAATGTCTGAGCCACCTGTGATGAAATTGATCACCTTGGTTGCCGGAGGAGGCGAGGATGGAGCATCAGACACAGCTTCTTTTGTCTCGGAACGTCCTTTTCTTTTTCCTAGAAAATCTTTGAGGAACCCTTTTGAAAGTAGGTAGTTTATCTCTTTCCTCAAAGCGATGCAATTATCGGTAGTGTGGCCAAAATCTTCATGGTAAGCACACCACTTAGACTTGTCCTTCCAAGGTGAAGGTCTGTCGGTTGCTTTTGGCCATCTTGCCTTGCTACCCTAGTTTTCCATTGCATATAGAAGTCCTGAAACATCAACAGAAAAGCAATAGTCACTAATTTTTGGGTAAGTTGCATTATCTTCATCGTTATCCTCATCGCTCGTTAGTTTTTCAAAAACACGATTACAAGAAAACTGATTAAGAAACATGTTAAGTAATTAAGAGTAAAAGGAGATAGAATTCATAGGCTGATTAGTCAGCCACATCAAGGCGGGACCAGATAAATTTGACCTAAAGCCTCTACACAAACAAACTTCTTTGAGATGATGGGGAATGTTAATGATATCCATCTTCTCTTGGTATAGAGCTATGTGTTCTGCAGGATCTGTCGTGCCATCATATTGCTTCATTGGATGTACTTGAAATCTCTTGGGGATCTCCACACCGGCTATAGCAGGAACAAAACATGAATAATGATGGCTGGTCGGAGATGCTTGATTGAAGGGTAAAGTGACTCCTGAACCTTCATGAGAATATCCTTGATCTGCTGCACATCTCTTGCGAGGGTGTTATCTGCAACAAGGTTAGTGGTAACAAATTGATTTAGAGGAGTACCAAACATATTAAAACTCCTTGTTTGCCCTAGAGGAGGTGGGGTTGCAAAGGTGAAACATGTTGATAGAGGAATTGGTCTGGACGCAACAGTGATGCTTTCAGTCTGAACAGTATTGGCCATAGAAATATTGCCTCATTTCCTGTACTTGGCTCAGCGTCTGAGAAAAGATTCTTAGGCTGCAGAGGTGAGACCTCGGGCATGCTGACTATTGGACCACTGCGCCTTGAGTTTGATATTTCCTGTTGCATTCTGTTGATTGAATTGAATATCATTTGATTGGTATGTTGTTGCACTTCCATCTGATTCTTCAACTGTTGCATCATGGCTGTCATGTTGGTCACAATTTCCAGTGAGATCCCAGGCAGCGTCATGGATGAAGAATCTCCCAAAGTTGAGTCATTGGCTTTGAGGCATCACAGCACTGAACCCAATAGGCGAATGAATATTAGATGTCATGGGCAAGCTTGACGTGCTGGTTCTTGCCCCCGTCGTGATGATGGGTATAGACATTGTGGAAGTAGGATTGCTCATCTTGATTGGAATCTAAAAAATCAAAGTTCCCACAGACGGAGCCAAATTGTTTTAGATAATTTTCAACAAGGTGAATTTATTTGAAGAAACATTGGGTACAAATGGAAGATAATTCTCTATCAATATGAATGCAAAGATGTAACGAGGAAAGCCCTTGAACAATCGTTCGCCGGCACAAAACCTCGGGAGGCTTTAGGAAAAGCCTACCTTAACCCAAATGTATTCTTATTGATTTTGATGCTTTCGAGTACAAATGTGCAGAGATAGTGTGTTGTGTCATGTGTATACAAGTGCATTTTGTTTTGCTTATATACTTGAAGTGTAACGGAAATAACAGCATAAATTATTTCCCACTTTTCTCGCCTAGAATCACGCTTCGTTTTGATGATTGCATTCATTACTTCTTTGTTGAAATCGTGGCCGTTATGAGGATTATGTCATCATTTGACCAGGTCTTTATTCCGTCGCGATGATATAAAATTATCTGTTTATGCATGACTTGGTTCCTAAAAAATAGGAAAATATACAACAAACATTCCAAGGCATTAGTTCAGGATGTAGTTTCAAGACGTTACCTCAAGGTCTATGATCAAGATGCAAAACATGTTGAGTGAATTTTTTCACCCTAACACAAATTTAACCAGATCTTGGCTTGACCTCATCATTGATGACCTCTTGTCCATTTTGTTGGTGTAAAGTAGTGAATTATTGGCAAAGAAAAAAGAGTCGCTGAGCATAATGAGAAGAATTTGGAAAGAAACGTAAATGATGAAGAGTTGAAGAACTTTTTTTTAACATGAAATAAAAAAATTTATTGGCAATCACAGATAGAAATGAGTTAATTATCCACAAAGTTTGGAAGATCGAAGATTTATCAAAATTAAGGAATTAGGAATACCAATAAATCCGTTCAATCATCCAAGCTTTTCTAAAGTCAACAAAAATATATGAAGACACTGATAAGAAGTGAAATACTGTCCACTCCTTTTGTTTTCTTCAGGATCACTGTAATACTTGCATTCTTGATAAATTCATAACAATCATGTTATCTTATTTAATATTCTATAAATAAGAAAATAGTTGTAAAACAATTTTAACATGTATAAGCAATGTACAAAACAAGTAAAATAAATCCCATAAAATTATTGAGAAATATCCATTAATTTAATTCACATCCAACCGAAGGTATTGTAGCGGAAATTCATTTTATATTTGAAATATGTTATCAAACCTTCACATTATATATTACTCAACTATAAATACAACTTAGAGATATTCACATTATAGATTACTCAACTTACCAAACAACTTAAAAAGACAAGTCATAAATAATTTTCTAATAATGACTAGTCTCAATGGACTCGTCCTCGCTATCGCACTTTCTTTAGCAATGGGTTTCATGTTGGTTATACCGGGGCTAGCCAATATAGGCATTCAGAACACACATGAGGCACTCCCTCCTAGCCCCAAACCGTCCACCTACCTATTGTAAGTGCCCAAATCTAGGTTGTTAGTGTTCCGTCGGTCCAATTTAATGATTTATAATCATTTAGGGGCATTTCGGACACTATTTTAGACAATTTGGATAAGGAAGGACTTATTGAGAATAAAAAAATGGCCAGTGGCCTCACTGGAGAGCGTAGTCCTCAAGTAAAATTGACTTATTAGATGCTGCAGAAATGCTCTTTCTGCAAATTCAGGCAAGCTGTCGATTTCATCCGCGCGGATGAAATTGGCATGTCAATTTCATCCTCTCGGATGAAATTGCACCCCCGGATCCCCTATAAATTGAGCCCTTCTCCTTCATTTTCAGGGGGCAACAACTCACTTTCTTACTGTCACTCTGTAAATTGAGCTCTCAAACAGCCTTAAACACAAAACCAAACACAAACCAAACACAAAATCACATACAAGCCTTGATACTCTTCAAGCTCAAACCCAAAGCAAAGAAGATAGGGTGTAACCATTGGTAAACCCTCCTTTTCCATACCTAAATCGTCTTTATTTATGCATCAATTCAATATTTAAAATGATATAATCTTGTTATTTTGCAATACTTCTCTTAGATCTAGCTTATTTACTTACCAATCTTGCTTGTCTTTTGTTCACTTACTTATTGTTTACCCCATTCCTTCTTGTCATTGGATATAAGAGGATCTCCATGGAGTTCATCTCCATGGATGATTCCCTACAAAAGATCTACATCTTTACTATTTATGTCATCTCCCATGTCCATTTTACTTTACAAGTATTTACTTTCTTGTAAATGTCCCTTTCCTAGTCTAAGATGCTCACCTTGGAAACATTTCCATGGATGAATATCATCAAGACTCATATTTTGGTCAACCAAGGATGTAGCTGATACACTTGAGCCTAGTTCTCAAGGATGGCCACTTCTTATGACCACCTTAGAGATATACTCTGAAAGTTGATACATCTTTTACCTAACTTTATTTTACGTGAATCCTTGTGTTTACTTTGCATATTTACTTGCTTACACGTTATTTCCCCATCCCTTTGCAAATGAAGTGCTTCAAGTCCTAATGCACTCCTTAATGCTTGATCTAGTTTGATTCATCACTAATCACTCTTAGATGATCATTAATCAAGTCTAGGGAGAGAGAGGACAAGCATGGATGCTAAAATTAAAAGATTCCTTGCTTTACTGCTTTTTTTGTTACAGTATCAGTTTGAACATGTAAATCCAGTTAACTTTCTAGAAATTATAGAGACAAACTGAAAAAGCTGTAAAAAAGTAAAACTGCAGAGTGATCCGCGTGGATGAAATTGCACCTTCAATTTCATCCACGCGGATGAAATAGTAATTTGCATACATTTCCAGTTTCTTCTGTTTTTCAAGTTTCAGCACCGTTTTGCACTATTTACAGTCAAGTCCAGTAAACTTATCTTATTTTCAGAAAGTCCTTTAGTCAAACCTCTTTTAAAAACACACACACACACATTATTTTCAAGTTTGGAAGACTCGTCTTACGAGGTATGTCGGGTGAACGCCAAACATTCTTCCCCGAGTGTAACGTGACCTCCGAACTCATTTATCTATTTTCTGGCATTTTTCAAAGTTTTGGCCCTAAACTAAAATGGCGTGGCGACTCCGTTTGGATTTTTAAGTCCGCTAGGATTGACCCAATTCCAGAAATTATTTGAAACTCCAAATTGTTGGCCAAATTGGATCGAGGTATATCACAGTGGCGACTCTGCTGGGGACTAAACTTTAAAACATGTTTTTCAAAAAACTCGTCTTTTTTCAACTTTTGTGGGTCAAGCTTCCGTCCCATTACTTTGTGTATTTATGTGTGTTTCCTTGTACATATTTGTCATGCTATGATATCTTGCTACAGGTTTGACCGTGCCGAAAAAAGTCAAAGCTTGACTATTTGACCGTGGACTTGTGATGTTTGAAAAGGGAGGCAATCCTCCCTTACGATAAAGATTTGACCGATAACATTGACTTTCAAAGGGGGGCCGTCCTCCCTTTGACTGATCAACTCTTATGTGGTTATGTGCTTACATACTTTCAAAACATTTTCGAAAATGTTTTTAAAATAAATTATTTTCAAAATCTTTTGCATTTATCATGTCTGTAAGACACATATGTAAATCTCTCTTTTTAATCAAAAAGGAATAGACTGTCGCACACTACGTGCACCTTGACCGTACACTGCACACTATGTCCTTAACCCAGGAAATCTCAGTAGCAGTCTGGAAGGCCTTACTACGCCTCTCGGTGTGAGCACGGGACGATTCAAATAGCCATTGGTTTACCCTCGTGTCGACCATGCACTTGTCCGTGACACAAATTTTTGTCCGAGACGTTCGTTTTTGGTTTGTTCTGTGTCATGACGCGTCAATGTATACCTCGTGTCGGTCAAACGCCAGTCAACGTGCTGAATCAGGATCCTTCGTGGGCCTAAATTAGTTGAGGTCATGCCGGTTTTCCGTCATGTACT
Source organism: Adenophora triphylla var. japonica (assembly GCA_022495995.1). NCBI lineage: Eukaryota > Viridiplantae > Streptophyta > Magnoliopsida > Asterales > Campanulaceae > Adenophora > Adenophora triphylla. The sequence continues at coordinate 84,093 of JAFEMH010006898.1, read as the reverse complement.
TTGACTCGATCTTGACTGGGCGCTTTGACTTTGACTTTGACTTGCACGGCTTATGCACCAGCTCCCGGTGTGACACCAAGTCATCATGAATTAATGCCCAGTCCATGTTTCATTACCGCTTAATCAACAACGAGTCAAATTTCTTCATGGACACTTATCAATCAAGGTCATGCCTGCTTTTTGTTAGGCACCCTAACTCGATCTTGACCTTCGACGTTGGCTTTGTCCGTAATTTGCATCAAGTGCGCGTTAAGGCTTCATGACCCGCCAGACCTTAGGTTCGTTCCTTTTCGGTTGGTGGGACCTGCTTGCCTTATGGAACCCTTGTTCAAGGTTACAGGTTGAGGGGTATATAGGCGTGGTGATGGGTCGCACTGATTCAGGACTTAGAGTAGTTTGCGAAAAAGAAGAGCAATCTTTTCCAAACACCTAGGATTCGAGAAAAGGCATTTTAAGTAAATTCGAACAAATAATTGCATGTTGGATGAGCCCTAAGCCCAAACACCTACCCATTTTCAACTCCCAAAATATGAACCTCCCCTATATCTTTCTTCCGCAGCACATCGCAAGGTTTGGATTCGGATACCGGGTCACCGTCTTGTCAGTTTGGAAGAATCGAGCGCATCGTCGGATTCTTCGTTTGCTTCAACTCCGGTATACAGAATGTCCGTATCAGATGGAAATAATGGGGATAATACCACTCCCCCTCCTGGGACTCCTCAGACAGAACAACAATGGAATCAGTTGGCAGAACAGATGAGACTACGACAGGAAGTTCAGATGAATAGCCTTTTGGAGGGAATCAGGAGTCACGGTTTAGCAGCCGTTCTCAATTGCAATAGAACTTTCACCATGGAGGATGAGGAGGATCCTAATCCTTCTCCCAGTTGCCCTGACTATACCAGGATGACACCACCAGCCTCCTATGAGACCACTATCGGGGCGCATGCTTCTCAACGTATGGGTCAGCCAGCCCCTACCCACAGTCAAGTGTGCCCATGCAGCTCGGTGGGACAAGCCAGTTTGTTGCTCCTCAGTGGGGACATGGTCAATATGGAATGTCTTATCATGGCTGTGGGTAGCTTAGCTTGCCACAGCAATTCGATATTCCTCAGCAGTATGGTACAGATCAGTTTGGTCCTTCCCAGCAACAGTTCAGAACGCTACAGCAACAGTCCGAAATGCTGCCGCCACAGTTTGGTCCAGGGAATCAGTCAGGTATGGGTCAGTTCAGCGCCCCTCAGCAGCAGTTGGGTATCCCTCAGAATAGTACAGGTCAAGCAGCTCCCGACGCCTCACAAGCCTCCCCAAACCTGTTCCTCTCTCAAGGTCCTACGGGTCAGCAAGTTTCCATCCCCGTCTCATTTGAATCACCAGGACCACAGTATCCTCCCGATTATACACCACCTCCCCAGCAAGACATGCAATTCAATAACCAAGGGCCACGACCCCCCCTTTATGTTTTTTCTATGACTCTCACTCCGGGAATTCAGGATACCCGGCCACTTCCGGTCTGCCTCCACCCTCCTTGCCCACTGGGAATCCGAAGCAAGCTGTCGGGTTTTATCCTTATGCTCATGACCCTACTTATACTCCCCAGAGCAACATAGGCCAAGGCCAGGTTTACACTTATGCCCTAGATTCTGCCATCTCTTCCACCAGTGTGCTGCCTATAGTGAATCCTTTCTCTAGCATTGCCATCGGCCCGAACACTCCGGCTCTGCCATTGGACTCTCATCTGGCTTGGTTCATAGAAGAGCTGAAGGAAATGAAAGCGCAGATCACCGAATTGACAGGGAGGAAGGCTGCTCTCCGACCCACGGATCCCGACTCTATTGTGCCTCTACCTCACAAGTTCATGATGCCCAAACTAAAACTATTTGATGGAACTGTATGTCCCAAGACCCACTTGGATACCTACACCCTAGCCATGAAAGTCAAAGGGTGCACGAATCAGTAGTTGGCCGACTACTTCAGTCTTTCCTTAAAGTTGGGTGCTCTAAAGTGGTTCTTCCGGTTGAAGCCTGAGTCTAGGGCTACTTGGGAACAGATCACCAATGCTTTCAACTAGAAGTACAAAGCCAATCTGGAATGGGAAACAAATCGGGTAGACTTGCAGACAACTGTACAACGTCTTGATGAGAATATTGGTGACTTTTACAAGCACTGGAACCTTAAGCTGAGCGAGATGGCAATTACTCCTTCCGATGAGGAACAATTGGATATTTTCCATTCATGCTTGAAACCTCATTTGAGAACGTCCCTAAGTAACTTTCCCTATCCAGATCTGTGTGCTATGTATATGGTCAGTTCTGGGGCTAAATTTGAGAGGGCTTACAACCAACAACATGTCGGTTCTCCTACTTATCAGTATCGAGCCTCTACCTCTAATCCCGCTCCTGCTCAGCCCAAAGGCAAGGAAGCAATTAACTATGCGGGTCAGGATTGCAACAACACCACTCCTTTCATGCCAAGGAAAGGTGATGTGCCCAAGCCTATGAGCCTAAAGTTTAGTAACTTCGGGATGCCTTTGAGTGAAGTTTTCAGGGGATTGGTCAAAGAGGGCTTGATTTGGCCTTTGGACAGCTATCAGCCTAAGGATCCCAACGCCCCCTGGATACGTCCAAGAATTGCGCTTTCCACCAGTACCATAGGCACCTTACTGTTGATTGTATAACCTTGAAGAGGGCCATACGGGTATTAGTTGAGAAGGATATGTTGGAGGTACCCGAAGGGCCTAATACAATCAACAACCCATTCCCTAGAAACAACAATAGGGTAAATAGAATCAAAGTTAGGGAACCCTCTCAAGTGAGCAAGACAGCGGTAACTAGGGCTAAAACTTCGTATATGGAAGACACCCTTCATAGGGAAGATTTGGGTTGCATAATTTTTTTCAGGCTCAACGCAAAGCTGGATGATTTGGAGGATGAATGGAGAACCCTGATAGAATATGTGGCTAACTCACGCAAAGCTGGATTTCTCACAGAATATGACTTCATCATTATAATACAGACCAATCCACCGAACAGTGATACCGACAAAATAGTGATCTTCAAGGTAACCAAGAATAGGTTGACCCATGAAGAATGTGTCAAGATAATGGAGAATGCTATTCAGGAAATATGCTTGGAGAAGCCATCCATGAAAGTGAATGGGGCCCCCGAGTGCCCACGCTTAATTTTATCAATGATCGTGAATTTGGGTTCCCTCTCAACTTCAAGAATGATTAGCAAACTAATCCTCCCGGGGCCCATCTTAGCAGATTCATGCGGGAGTATGAAGCTCGCTCTTCTCGGAGAAAGGAATAGCTGATAATGTAGAATTAGGGTTATTCAGATCAAAGTATGAAAGAACCGCTTACATAAGGTGGCTAGCTAGAGCACTCAAAGAAGATAGAGCAAAAGAGCTTCAGGCGGACATGTGTATTGGGGCATATTAGCAGAGAGGCTGAGGCACACCTAGAACTAGTACTATTCTGCAAGATGGTTTTAGGAGAAGTTGAATATTGTCTTGACAGCTGAATGTATGCTCACTAAAAAATACTCCCTCCGTCCCAATCTAAATGTCCAAACTTTCCTTTTTGGGCGTCCCATTGAAAATGTCCCATTTCCAAAAAAGGAAAGTTTTTTTCACTATTCAACCCACTCATTCTCTCCCCAACTTTACTTTTACACTCACAACATTCTCTCTCCTAACTATTCCTCCCACTCATTCTCTCTCCTATTTAATTTTTCATACTCACAACATTTAAACTTTTTCTCTTTTCTACCTCACTTTTTCTCTTTCCTACCTCACTTTCCTTAATTCCCGCGCCGAACTCATTTTTGGACATTTAGATTGGGACGGAGGTAGTAAGTAAATGAGAGTCGCCACGCCGTTTTAATGGAAACATTGAAAACCTTTTTGAAAAGAGAAAATTGGGTTCAGGTGTAAGATTACGTGTTGGGAAGAACCGAGAGTTCACCCAAAAACGCCTCGCGAAGGAGTCTTTCCATAATCAACATCCAATTCATTCAAACGTGTGTGCAAATTGTGTGAGACAATAAGTGATAAAATGCATTTTAATGCTTTGCTTTATTGATAAACAACCTAGAATACAACTTGTGAACCACGTCATACAGGGGACCACAACCTGATTACATTGCTGAGAACAAATTACAACTGAAGATGAACCAGCTGCAGATCGGCCGAGTATGTCGCACGACACAGGACCAGGAATGGCCAGTTGTGTAGCGTGACATACTCTGCCATCTGCAAAGGTTTTACAAATGCTGGATTATAGAGCAATGAAATGGAAAATTGAGATTGACAACAGGTCACTACGACCTCAGAGAGACCAATTCGCGGATGAACGTGGATATGGAACGATCCACACTCACCCTAGCGTTTAATGCACAACGCAAATTAACACTAATCAAAAGCACGCAGCATCACTATGATAAATGTATGATCAGAAAATTCGTACGAATCAAAGCATACTACATGCTAACTGAGATTATAACAAAGCCAATATACTCAGATTCTATACCACCAGCATATTAAACATTGAAACTGCATTACACAATGAAAACAGACAGAGAGAGAAAGGTTAAGATTCGTTACCCTTGTAGTGTCCACACTCTCTATACCACGTCGGTATAGGGAGCCTTCAAATCAGCTTCAGAACAATGACTGGGAAACGGGGAAGACCAGAGAACTCACAGGAGAAGGAATTTCCAGAAATGACCGAAAACAACGCTAGATCCGGACGAACTCGCAATGGAAGAACAAGCGATTTCTTAATTTGGTGTTATTGGTGGCGGTGAATGGGCCTAAGGTCTGGAACAGGGGAAGAAGGCATCGACAATTTTGGGGAGACTTGAAGTGAGAGAAACGGTTATCACCATCGCCGGAGAGAGGGAGAGAGAATGGTAGGAAGGTCGTTTTGGGGTAGAAAAACAGAGAACGGTGAGGAGGGGATCGGTTTTGGGGGAGAGCTCTGAGAGAACCGTGAGGAATGGATCTTGTTTTGAGGTAGAGAGAGAGAGAACGGTGAGGAAGATTGAGGGGGAATTGGGTCGCCGTTTGAGTGGAGAGAGAGAGAGCTCGGTGAAGGGCGTGGCCGGAGATTTTGTGGGAGGTGGAGAATTTGGTGGCCGTTTGGGTGGAGAGAGAGAGAGTCTTATGGTTGAGAGAGAGAAAATGGGGAGGACGCCATTAGAGAGATTAGAGAGAGAAGGTTGGAAAAACGTTTAGAGAGAGAGACATGTGAAGAAGCGTCTAGAGATAGAGAGAGTTAGCGTCCCTCTTTGAAATGAGAAAAGAAATAAATTTAATGTTGCCTGGGAATGGCTTATTAGGTAGCACGACATAACAAGCATAACCGCTTTCCTTCTAGAACCCTGCAAGGTGGCGGTTCTGGACCCTTCTTGAGTTAATTCCCAATAGGTTCAAACAGGATGATTCTTTCTAGGTCCTTCCTTAGCGAGAAACTTATAAAAAGCTCCCGGAAGTCTCAGAATGGACCGAAAATTTACCAAAACGCTCTCTAGCGCACTTTTATTGAGTAAAAGGAACTTTTATTGGGTTGCGAGTTGGATTGGGGTACTCACAACAGCAGCGAAAGTGAAGAATCAGATGATGAAAATTGCCTCTATATCTTGGCGGGAGTCAAGTATATACTGCTACCTCCCACTCTTCCCCCGCTGTTCCTAGAAGGAGAGGCAGGTTCGCGATCTCCGTCTGCAACATTGGGCACCTATGACAATTTATGTGGTTGCACATACCTCTCTTCCCCTATTAGCACTGATCAATGTTCTATCTTGGCCAAAGTATAGATGCATATAGTGATGCTGAGTGAGCTGGAGCAATAGATGATAGACGATCTACTTCGTGGTATTTCACCTTTGTAGGTGGTAATCTCGTCACATGGAGAAGCAAGAAGCATAATTTTGTTGCACGTTCAAGCGCAGAGGTTGAATTTAGAGGTATGTCACTTGGAATATGTGAAGCATTGTGGCTAAGACTTCTGTTGATGGATTTGGGCTATTTGCCCACGCAACCGATTCGAATTTATTGTGACAATAAAGCATCTTGTGATATTGCTCATAATCCGGTACAACATGATTGTACAAAGCATGTGGAGGTCGGCATATTCTTCATTAAGGATAAATTAGATGAGAAAATTGTCGAGTTGCCTAAGATTCGATCCGAAGATCAGTTGGCTGATATCCTCACCAAAGCTATTTCAAGTCGAGTGTTCTCAATGTTTTTGGGCAAGTTGGGTATGTGCAACATCTATGTGCCATTAAGGGGGAATGTTGTGATATTGTAATTCTTTCATATTGTAATCTTTCCTAGTTTAAAGATATTCTCTCTTAGGCTTAATTACTTAATTATAGGACTTAATTATAGGTATAGCTTGATTGTAGGATCTCCAGAGATATTTAAATATGTACATGTAAAGGTACATAAATTATGAATGAAAATAAGTCCTCGATCTCTAAATTATGAATGAAAATAAGTCTTCTCTCTGATTCTCAAGCGGGGTGGGGGTGGGGGTGGGGGTGGGGGCAAAGGAGGGGTGTGGGGGTGTAGTGTTGTTAAATTGTATGACAAAAATGGGTATATCCGGGTAATATCCATTAACTAATGAGTTAATTTGGGTATTATCCATTTATTTATACCCACATTAACCCATTAATTTTAATGGATAAAATTGGTTAGTACCCAATTATATTTAGTATACCCATTTTGCCACCCCTAACTGTACAACAACCCTCACTTGACACATTTTTTTATTGTAATATCTAACATTGTTATAGAAAAATTAGAAAAAAAAAAGGCTCAGATGTTTACGCCAATATTCATTTAGTGGCCACTAAATAAAGACCACTAAAATGCTTTAAACTTTACTATTGAATTATATAAATCTTCATTAGACCATACACATCGGTGACTCTCCAAGTGAGAGTCACCCCAAAAAAAAAAAAAAAAGAAAAAGCAAGGGAAAGTCACGAAATTGCATGACTCCGGGCAATTTCTTGCCCTGAGGTTGACCCCGGTTGTTCATCTTTTTTTTTTTTTTTGATCAAATTATTTTGATTTTGTATTTATATAAATATATTTTTAAAATTAATATATTTATATATTAATTTTATTTTTAAAAGGTTGGGTTGGGTTAGGTTGGGTCGAAGTCACTGATGGGAGTATAAATTATATAAGGTTGGGAGTGTGTATATGGAAGTGAGAGAAATTAATATTTTATTTGAGGTTGGGTTGGGTCGGGGTCACTGATGGGGATAGCCTTATGAGGAATCTTACGATGTTAAATTGTATATGCCCCAAATTTGATCTTTTATTCGAAAATTTAATTAGTCGGATAACTAACTAATTGCAATGTGCCCTTTTTATTCCAAACAAACCCTAAATAAAAAATCTCTTTTTCATGATCTATCGCAACGCATTTTTTTTTTTAGCAAAACATACTTTTCATCGCGTTTTAGTTTTAAATGCGCATTTGGATTATCATTGAAAACCATATTCACATAACACAAAGTTTCTTTTATATTATATACACGATATCAACACTATGCATCATCAAAAATACCCATATACATGAAATTTCAAGCCAATTTCTTCCATTGTCAATAATCAAAGCTTGATTGTCGAACCACATTCCGATAGAACCTCACGAGTCAGAACGGAAATCGAGATGTTACATGAGCTAAGAACTTTCGCACTGAATTTTATAATCTTCCAAACACTCACTTTCCCATGCATAGTCGTCTCAGAGGTAAAATTTAAATCTCCGGAACTAAGATCACTATTAAAGAAAGGGCTCGATACCAACTTATCACCCGTAAGATTAGCATAACTACTCACATTAAGTGTTCCTCGTGATGGAACATATGCAGACTCAACTGGAAGCTCAGCAATAATCGTACCATGATAATTTACATAAGCAGTTGAGTTTTTGAAACGAAAGCTTCCGTAATTTGGATTCTTAATAGTAAGAACTAATCCCATTGTCGCATTGATACTAATTTTCGGGAACACTTGGAATGATACGTTTTGGAGGGTGGTAGGGTGGGCAATGATTTGGGGATTTTTCGGCTTAAAAACTGTGAAAAACAATGTAACCGAGACAATGAGGAGAATTCCTAATGTAATGGCTGTTACGCCGCAGCATATTTTCAGACACTTTCGGGAACTTGAATTTCCTTTCTCCATCGGCATTATTCGTTTTTCGTTTTTTTTTTTTTTTTTTTTTCACTAGATTGATTATGTAATTTATGTGTAAAAGTTTGCTTATTTATGATGTTTAAATAAGGTGGAGGAAGATTTGTAGTATTGTTGTTTTATGGAATATTGTTTGCATTTGGGTTTTTAATATATTGCCGTGACGTGATGTATTGTTCGCTTGGACTGAAATAACGTTGAATTAACAATTAACGTTTTTTCTACGGTGACTTGGAAAACGATTTGTTTGATTAGATTCCTGTCGTGATATAAGTAGAAATATATCCGATCAAAGGATCAAAGGCTCCGTTTTGTTTGCCATAAAATAATGTTTTCCAAAAAACATTATCCTTATTTTTCGGGTTTGATAAGCATTGGAAAATAGGGAAATTGTTTTCCCTCCTTTTTGCCGTAAAATGACTTTCAAATTTTTCCTAAATAAAATATTTTTCAAAAAATGGCAACACCCTCATACACCTAATTTTTCATACACCCCCACGTTACCCACCTCACCCCCCTCGGGTCAAAAAAAATAATTTTAATCATTTAAAATTTATTTTTAATAACTCCCCACTCCACTCACAACCACCACCCCTGCCACCCACCCTACGTCGGGTAAAAAAAAAAATTAATCATTTAAAATTGATTTTTAACAACTCCCCACTCCATTCTACTCACCACCACCACCCCCCCTGCCCCCCACCCCCCGCCGGGTCAAAAAAAAAATTTAATCATTTAAAATTTATTTTTAACAACTTCTCACCCACTCCACTCACCACCACCACCCCTGTCCCCCACCACCCGTCGGGTCAAAAAAAATATCATTTAAAATTTATTTTTAACAACTCCCCACCCCACTCCACTCCACTCCCCTCACCACCACCACCCCTGCCCCCCCCACCCCACCCCACACCCCGTCGGGTCAAAAAAATTTAATCATTTAAAATTTATTTTTAATAACTCCCCACCCAACTACACTCACCACCACCACCCTTGCCCCCACCCCTGCCCCTGCCCCTCCCCCCCACCCACTCCACTCACCAACACCACCCCTACCTGATGCAGGTAGAGACAAGACAGATTTCGACAGTTTCAGAAACCTTCAAAAACGGAATTATTATTTACTTATCTTTTATTATTTTCTTTGTATTTTCGGAATTATTAATAGATAGGTAATATTTTGATGTTTTAGAATAGATTTATGAGATATTTAGTTATTCTTGAGTCCTATTATGTTACCACATAGCTTAGGGGTAATTTTAGTTGGTTTTGACTTGTTTTTCAAGTCGTAGGAGTCATATTAAATAGGGTCATATGTCAATTTCGAAAATTAGACTTTGATTTTGATCAATGAAAAGATTTGCCGTTGAGCAATTATCTAGGGTTTCAATCCCATCTTGTTTCAATTCCATTCGGTCAATTCTCATATAACCCTCATTCTACACCATTTGGTATCAGTTTCATGGTTGATTATCAATGGCCGAACGAGGAAGAGGAAGTGGTGGTCGTGGTGATCGTGGTAGGGGCCGCAGATTAGAACCCCAAGAAAACGAATTCCATCGACATCGCAACATGTGTAACATTGAGAAGGACGAATTACGAAGACAGATTCAAGAGCTCCAACTTCGCTTTGCGCGTTTTGAGGTTCAAGAACTCCATAGGAGTCTTGATGGTTTGGAGATTCGGCGAATCCAGTGCCGCCCTGTGCGTTTGGAGGCTCCCACCGACGTGGGCTCGAATTCAGATCTGTGGTCTGATGATGAGAATATCTATCCCTTTGATCGGGATCAAGAATTCGGTGACATGAATGGGGCAGATCCTTCTATGAAAATCGGTATGGAGATCGAGAGTCCAAAACTTGGAGGTAAGGCACATCCCGACGACATTTTTTTTTTGAAAGATAAAGCCCTATCCCCAGCGGAGTCGCCACTGTGATGATGTGCCGCGATTTTTCTCTCTGAAAAAATCACAAAACGGGAGTCGCCACGCCATTTTTATTTTAAGAGCCAAAACTTTGAAAAATGCCCGGAATGAGAGATTTGAGTTCGGAGGTCACGTTACACTCTGGGAAGAACGTTAGGGTTCACCCGGAATGCCTCGTAAAATGAGTCTTCCTAATTTGAAACCATTTGTAAAGATGTCAATTATTGACATCTCCTCCGGCTGATGTAACAATGATTGACGTCAATTTTTTTTCAAGAGATGGGTTGATGGGGAAGTTTGAGAATGACCAGATTCGTGGGTCAAAGTTTTCTGCTGCAATTGAAGGTACTATTTTTTGTTCTTATTATAAGGATCCATTTGATATTGAATTTCCAAGTACTTCGGATTCTTGGTTCTTCAAAAGATTGATGATTGAGAGTTTTCTCTTAAATTGATGGACTGATTGGATGGATGTATTGGTGAGTCATACTAAGTATAAAGTTCGTTGACGGTTGAAAGATAAATTTCGAGACGTGTTTCCAAAAGTAACAATCCAAATTCGAGGTCAAATTTTTCTAAGAATGGAAGAATGATGCAGGTAGAGACAAGTCAGATTTTGTCAGCTTCAGAAACCTTCAGAAACGGAATTATTATTAACTTTTCTTTTATTAAATTCTTTGTATTTTCGAAATTATTAATATATAGGTAATATTTTGATGTTTTAGAAATTATTTAGGAGATATTTAGTTATTCTTGAGTCCTATTATGTTACCATATAGCTTAGGGGTAATTTTATTAGGTTTTGACTTGTTTTTCAAGTCGTATGAGTCATATAAAATAGGGTCATATGTCAATTCCGAAAATTAGAATTTTTTTTTTATTAATGAAAATATTTGCCGTTGAGCAATTATCTAGGGTTTCAATCCCATCTTGTTTCAATTCCGTTCGGTCAATTCTCATATAACCCTTCCGTTCTATATCACTACCCCTACTCAAATTATCTCAAATTGTGTGTTTTATCGAAAAATATTTTCATTAAACACATGAAATTTTTTCCGAAAAACATTTTCCGGAACCAAACAGCCGAAAACATTTTTCTCATTTTCCGAAAAACATTTTACAGAAAATTCAATTTTCGAAAAACATTTTACAGGAAATCATTTTTCGCAAGTTATTTTACTGCAAACAAACGGAGCTAAAGTGAAGAGTTGCTTATAAGATCAATTTGATTGAAAATAGGGATTAAACAATTGTTTTAAAATTATATTTTTTATTAATAAATATCTTAAGCTATTTTATTTTATGTATCAATCCCATGTTCGATTTCTATTGTGCCAACCCGAGCTCGAAAATCGACCCGCTATTTAGGCACCATACATTGGCCTACTGTAACTTCTCATTTGCGTCCATCACAGGCTTTCAAAAGTACAATGGATTATTTGATGATTAGTAATAGTGTATGGGTATTCTATATATCTAACCAAATTTCCACTTATTTTCGATGTGCGATGCGGGATATCACAATTCACACAGTCAAACCATTGTCGTCCCTGACAAGGTCTATCAATATTCAGATCGTAACCCTGTGCTAGCTCGCATGCCTTAAGTCCGGAGTTCCGCTCTGATACCATTTGTAACAACTCGAGCCCAAAACTCGACTTACTATGCAGGCACCACACACTGGCCACTAAGCACCTCCTCAATTGGGTTAACCACAACATATCACATGACTTCAAAAATCCAATGAATGATATGATAATTAGTAGTAGTATATATGCCTTCTATATAGCCCACTAAATTCCCACATAATATTATATAGGATGGGAGATATCACAATATCACCCACTCAAACCCTTGTCGTCCCCAGAAAGGACAATCAATACTCAGATCGTACCCCCGGGCTAGCTCGCAATCATTAAGGCTGGTGTTCCTCATTAATACAATTTATAACGACCCGAGCCCCAATTTCGACCCGTTACGTAGGCACCACACATTAGCCCACTAAGCACCTGCTCATTTAGGTTAATTACAGCCCATCACAGGCCTCCAAAAGTAAAATGAATAATTTGATATTTATTACTAGTGTCTGAGTATTCTATATATTTCACCAAATTCACACATATTTTTGATTTGGGAGGGGATCGATATCACACCTGGCCTCCCCGTCAATATTTGTATGTTTTACTTGGGCCCTTGTTGAGGGCCTCATTTCATGTAATTTTTTTTCTTATGTTTATTTATTTTTCAAAAAAAAAAACATATTTACGTTTTGGCTAGAGGCATTTTTTTAATTTTTTTATTATTATTATTATTTTTGTTTATGTAATAGATATATGAAAAAAAAAATTAATAGTCAAATAAGTGATAGTTTTATATCTAAAAATTAAGTGAAAAATAAGAGGCATTTAGATCTAAATGGAGGAAAAAACAAACATTCTGATTTGTATTATGTCTAATGCACCCACCCATTCAGATATGAATAAAAGTTGAAAATGAAAAAGAAATGTGGCCATAGTGTTAAATTTATAGAAAACTGTATTTAATGACTTAAATCTCAAATAGTGATGAAAACATTACCATTTAACGTTGGATGTTCTCTGATATATATAGTGGCGTTATGGGATCATTATGAATCCCTAAGATCGTGGATATGTTGTTAGCGTAAGTCTCTCCGATAATGTAGGAGGCGGTTACAAGTGACGACGAGGGTAGATGCACGTGTTGCTAGGTTGAGGTTTGAATGATCAAGAGCGACCTGAATTCGTGCCATGTTTGGGCGGAGATAGAACAAGTATGGGATCGTATTTCGGAGGAAGGTAGGTCGGGATCAAGGAAGGTCGAACAATAAGCTAGGTCGACTGATCTCATCAGGTGGGCCGGTATAAGATTGGTGCTGCTTGGTAGGCCCACTTCTTTGGTCATACCTTTGGGTTGATCTGGATATTGGGCTACATGTATTGGGCTTGATCCATTAATTTTATTCCGTTCAGTGGCCCCCAACTTTCTGGGTCGACTTGTCGAGCAGGAAGTTATGGAAAAAATTTGTGATGATTTACGTGAGACGACGGTCGACCGACTTGGTCATTGTGGGTCTAGGTCCTCCTCTATCTGGTCGACCAACTCCTTGTACCAGGTAAAGTAGCTCATGGTACTTTCCGTCTTCCCTTGAGCAAGGTTGTTCCGGTCGGTGACTGTCTTCTTGCATGCTCCGGCCGTTGAAAACCTTTCTAGAAACTTTCTCCTCGTATACCTCCATAAGGTGACACAATCAGTTGATAGACCACTTAACCAAGTCAGTGATGCACCGGTGATGGTGCTGGTTAATGCGATGCATAGCATGTCATCCTCGTAGGAGACCAAACACATGGTGGCCTCAAAACGTTGCATGTGGTTCAAAGCATTAGTTGTGCCGAAATATTTTTCTAGCACAGGCAGTTTTAATCCGGCAGGTGGGCCTTTGTCGAGCATGCTTTGGGCTAAGGGTCGAAGAGTGCTATCATTTCGTTCGCCCTTGCCTCCTGGAGCCTGTCGATCAGCTTCCATATCATCTAGCCTCCTTTTCAGGTTTAAGAGCTCCATAACATCCAAGTCACCTCTTTAATGAGAGACAGAATTAGACTTCTATCTCTATGGTGCTCCCTCCTCAAGGGTGCTCTTTCCCTCTCATCTCTTGGGGGAGTCCTTTCTCTCCTTGGAAGTGATCGATCTCCCCTAAGTTGCGACCATATTCGAGCTCTATCAGCTTTACGTTGCCTACTTTGTGCCGAGTCAGCTTCTTGTTCCTTTTGATGATTGAGCCTATCCCTCAAGTCACCAGTCCGATCAACTAAGACGTGGGTAGGAGGAGGCCTGTCACTCCTCCTTTCCTCTCCAGATGGCCTAGGGACCCCATTAGCACGTCTATATGAGGTTAGAGAAGGAGCTACCATTTATGATCATCTGTCGTCCTTTTTAGGAGACTCTGGTAGCTCGAGCAACTCGTTCTGTACCTCGAGCAAGCTCTGCAGCACTCTTGCTCGCTCTAGCAAGATTTCCTTCCTACTAGGGTGAAAAACTGAGGGACCTTCCATGTCGCCTGCAATTGTTCGACCCATTTGGATCTTCTTGGATTGATGTCCACCTCCTTGGGTGACCATGGGCCTCTTTTCCCTCCTCCTATCTTGTATTCCTATTCCATCAGCCACACTGTTTGACCGTGTGGGTCTCCTCATGGGATGTTCAGGTGGAGTAGGAGGCAAGTTAGTCGAACGATTCCTAGCACCTATATTCGTGCCTGGGTTGTTCCCACCTACATTTTCATGCTTTTGATCACTTGAGGCTGTGGCAGTGTGTCCGTCAAACACCATGTCTGTGGGTATGCAAAGTTTCAAGGTCTAGTATGTTTCGTTTCCAGGCAATGCAACCAAACTGATGATGCTGGAAACGATCCGGAGCAGCCTTAGTCCAACAATAGGTTGCAATCTAGCTAGTATAACCTTAAACCACGAATATACAAATTGCCGGGACTGTCTCCGAATTAGACCCTCTGGCGTGATGATGAGATATAGTGTTAAGTTTATAGAAAACTGTATTAAACGACTTAAATCTCGAATAGTGAAGATGACATTACCATTTAACGTTGAATATTGCAGAAAATTGAATCTGCTCAAGTAACAATTAGAGAGCTGAATGCTCTAATTAAATCTCAAATTATACTAATACTTTTTTGATCTGTTTAGGTGATCATTTTGTGTTACTAGAAAGAGATTTGAAATCTCTAATGGATCAACAAAGAATAATAATTGATCAATTAAATCAATTAGATAAAGTAAACCTTGTAGAATCATCTCAATCTGTGCAAACAGATACTCCTATGATTCAACCTCCTATCCCTATTAAAGGATTTAAAATGGAAGAAATTACTGATGATTTTGTAAAAATCTTAGAACAAAAATTGAGAGATTTACATTTCAGCGTTTTGTACAATAGAGGGACATCTAGTCATGATGAGCCTTCTGAGACTGAGACTGAGATTGAGACTGACTCAGAATCCTCAGAAGACGCTAATGATATTAATCAATTAACCAATATGTTTTCTAATTTAAATACTAATAATATTAGTGAAATAAACCCAATTTATGCTCCTAAGCCTCTTGAAAAATATTATAACAAGAGGCCTTCGCCTCAAGATCTTCTATTTGAAGAACCTGAGCCATTCCAGAACTCTTATTCTGGAAAAGCCATTTATGAATGGAATATTGATGGCTTAAATGATAAACAAATTTTAGATTTAATACATAGAATTATTATGTATTCTACTATTTGTAAACAGCATGGCAATAGCGATAGTGATATAGCAAATTTTATAATAACTGGGTTTGTAGGACAATTAAGAGGATGGTGGGATAATTATCATACTGAACCTCAAAAAATAGAAATTAGAAATCATAAAAAATTGGTTAAGACTGAACCAGGTAGTGCAATTGCCACTACTGGAGAAGAAGATGCAGTATATACTTTGTGTCTTGCTATCCTACAACATTTTGTAGAAAATACAACTCCAATTGCTGAGAAGTTGCAAACACTTCTCCAAAACCTAAGATATCCATCTTTAACCTATTTTAGATGGTATAAAGATACGTTCTTATCTAGGGTTTTCCAATTAAACAACCCTAATTCAACCCATTGGAATTGTAAATTTATAGATGGCCTTCCTCATCTTTTTGCTGAAAAAGTTAGGCAATCCTTAAGGATGAAAAATGGTGGAATAAATATTAATTATTCTGAATTAACATATGGTCAACTAATTAGTGGTTGTATAAATGAAGGGTTAGCTTTGTGTAATGACATTAAGCTAAAAAATCAATTAGAAAAGCAAAATTTATCAGAAAAATACAAACTGGGTGAATTCTGTGAACAATTAGCTTTTGACCTGGGGAAATCCTTGATTCCTGAGAAAAATATTAAATTAAATAAAAAACATAAAATTGTGTATAAGAAAAATAAATCTTATAAAAATAAAGAACAATATTATGAAAATCCTTATAAAAAGAATTATAAGAGACGTTCTTATAAGGCTAAGCCCACGCAAAAGGGAAAAGCATTTATGCCTAAAAATGGAAAAAGAAAAGTAAAGAAGCTTGATATAAGTTGCCATAAATGTGGTAAGATTGGTCATTATGCTAATCAATGTTGGACTAAAAAGACCCTTAATGAAATAGAGGATGAACAATTACGTTCACAATTAAAAAAGATAATGTTTGTTAATTCTGAAGAAGAAGTAGAATCTTCTAATGAAGAAAATTTAGAATTAATTGAAGAAACTTCTTCAGGAGAAGAAGAAAAAGATAAGCATAATTGTCAATGTAACGAATTAAGTTATTGGAAATCCATAGTAAATATGCATGGATTAAATGTTATAAATGTTGATCAAGAAAAACATTAAAAATAATAGAATCAATTAAGGATCCTGACTTAAAAGAAAAAATGATTAAAACCTTAATTAAGGTTAATAAAGATTCACCTTTAATAGTAGAAGCACCTTACCTATTAAGTGAGGTTCTGCATAGATTTCAACAACAATCTAATGTTAGAGAAACATCTGTTTCTATTAATGATTTAAAAAGAGAAATAAACTTATTAAAATTTGAAATATCTCAGATTAAAAAAAATAATGAAGCTTTATCAACAAGAATGACCTTGTTAGAAACAAAATCACTTAAATTAAAAGAAATACAAGATGTTGCTTCTAATAGTAATACTGATAAAGATGTTGCTTCTATCTATAATACTGATATAAAAGGATACTTAAATCTTTTAGATCAGGTTACATCACAAAAATGGTTTGTGAAAATAACTCTAGTAATTAATAGAGATTTTATATTAGAAAATGAAATAGCACTTACTGATAGTGGTACTGATTTGAATTGTTTACAAGAAGAAATAATTCCTACTAAATATTTTTTCAAAAACAACTCAATCTCTTACCCAGACAAGAGGTGATAAATTAAGAGTTAAATATAAATTATCTAATGCTTATATTTGTAATCAAAATATTTGTTTACCCACATCTTTTATTATGGTAAAAGGTCTTACCCATAGAATTATATTAGGAACTCCTTTCCTTCATAATATTATGCCAATAAATAATATTGACCAAACAGGAATCTCTACCATAATTGATGGTAAAGAAATTATATTTGAATTTATAACAGATCCTCGAACCCGTATGCTTAATGAAGTAAGTGATATTCTTTTAAATAAAGAAAAACAATTATGTTTTCTTAAAGAAGAAATAGGAATTTTGAATATTAATGAACAACTCAAAAGGAGTAATATTCAAAAGCAAATTAAATTAATAGAGCAACAATTTAATAATGAGATTTGTAATAGTTTACCCAATGCTTTTTGGGATAGAAAGAAACACTTTGTTTCTTTACCATATGAAGAGGGTTTTGATGAAAAGCAAATACCTACCAAGGCTAGGCCGGCTCAAATGAACCAAGAATATTTAGAATTGTGTAAAAATGAAATTAATTCTCTTTTAGAGAAAAAATTAATTAGAAAATCCAAAGTCCTTGGAGCTGCACTGCTTTCTATGTGAATAACGCAACTGAAAAGGAACGAGGTGTTCCTAGATTAGTAATAAATTATAAACCACTTAATAAAGTGTTGAAATGGATTAGATATCCAATTCCTAATAAAAAGAATTTATTAGATAGGTTGAATGAAGCTTTAATCTTTTCGAAATTCGATATGAAATCTGGATATTGGCAGATTCAAATTAGTGAAACTGATAGATATAAAACTGGTTTTACAGTCCCCTTTGGGCACTATGAATGGAATGTAATGCCCTTTGGATTAAAAAATGCTCCTTCTGAATTTCAGAACATTATGAATGATATTTTTAATCCATACACAGAATTTATAATTGTTTATATTAATGATGTTTTGGTATTCTCTAAAACAATTGAGCAACATATTAAACATTTAAAAATATTTAAAAATTTTATAATTCATAATGGGTTAGTAATATCTGCACCCAAGATGAAATTATTTCAAACTCAAGTTAGATTTTTGGGTCATAATATTGATTATAGATAGAAGTATTGAATTTGCTTCAAAATTTCATGATGTCATAAATGATACAAAACAATTACAAAGATTTTTTGGAAGACTAAATTATATTTCTGACTATTATGCAAATATAGCAAAGGATACGGCTATTCTGTATTCTAGATTAAAGAAAAGTCCTAAACCATGGACCGAATAACACACTAAAGCAGTTAGGACAATTAAATCCAAAGTAAAATGTTTACCTTGTTTGTCTTTAGCTAATCCAAAATACTTCAAAATAGTTGAAATAGATGCATTCAATATAGGATATGGGGGTATTTTAAAACAAGTGAATCCAGAGAATTCAAAAGAAGTTTTAATTAGATTTACTTCGGGAAAATGGAATCCCACTCAGTTGAAATATTCAACTATAAAGAAAGAAATGCTTTCCATAATTAAATGTGTTTCAAAATTTCAAGAAGATCTATTAAATCAAAAATTTCTGCTAAGAATTGATTGCATTTCAGCGAAATCAATTATTGAAAAAGATGTCAAAAATTTTGTGGCAAAGCAATTTTTTGCAGGATGGCAAGCTCAGCTTTCTGTCATTGAATTTGATATTCAATATATTAAAGGAGAAAATAATTCTCTCGCTGATTATTTAACCCGAGAATTTTTACAGGGAAAATGACAATCCCTAATAGGGGAAGAGGTCGCGGCTATGGCCGTGGTCGAGGAAATGGGAGTAATAATAGGTTACCCCCTCAAGAGTCACCAAGTGTTCCAATAATTGGAGATTGGTGAATTTACCAATCCAGGCCCAGGAGTATGCAGCAATTGCCTGCACCAACAAGAAAGGAAGATATTGCTTCCACATCATCATCCAATAAGATGATATCATCCAAAGATATTGCAATTGCTGAGAATACTCAGGAGCAGGAGTATTATGAAAATCCTATCACATAATTTGTGATGTACATTGAGGATGAAGACCTCAAAATAACCAGAAATGATGCATGGTCAATTAAGACCAGATACCTCGAATCAAGAGGGTATCCAGGCCTCAATGGGCAAGCAAGACCTAATTTGGAAATCTTGCTCATAGTTACTGAATCAGTAACGATCACTCATCACTATAATAGCAGTAGTGAAGAAAATTTTATAAATTATAGTAAATGCCATATTAATAAAATATTGCTCCCTAGAGAATGGGGATTAAACCCCAATGGGGAAAAAGCTGTGAAAATAGCTGGAGGGCAATATCTCAATTATAATTATTGGGATTATATCCAAGCTTTTTCAAAAGTATTTTATTATCAAAACCCCAAGAACAAACATTCTTGATTTTTCTCTATAAATCCAAAAATTCTGGAGAAACCCGTTCCAAATTGGTTTTATAAGTGGTGGTCTAAATTTGGCTCTTCTTTGGAAATTTTACCAAAAGAAATTGGGGATTTATACAATCCTTGGTGTGACAATAGTCCACTGGTTCTAAATTTGCAAACTGAGAAAACTATTTATGGACAATGTCCTTTCTTGTTCTTTGCAAAATTCCAGATCCCATGGATTTGGAGATGGACAATATCCATATCTAATGATAGTCTTGATATTTCAATCCTACAAAGAAATTTCTTTTTTAAATGGTGGAGTAGAATGAATCCTGAAAATATTAAAAAATTAACAGTTAATATTCAAACTGCTATTAAGGATGACCATGATAAGGGTCCTAAAGAACAATATTTCCAGCAAGGCTCAATGAGTAGCCTAAAGAATTATTTCCAGAAGAAATATCCCAAGGAATCTGAGGAAAAAATAATGGTGAAAGTTCTAGATCACATGAAGAACCAATTCCTCTCCACATTTCCTACACCTTCGGCAAAGGATGATGAATCGATGAAAACTGTTTCAACGCATGGATCAATGGACTCCATTAATACTTTTAATTGTCTAGCAGGTGAAACTCAGCCCGAGGAGCCGACCCAAGAAGACATTTGGGATTCATTAATCGAGGCTATAGCTCAGTAATCTCGAGCTTCAAAGGGGAAACCCAAGCCAAGGATTAAAGGTTAAATTGGTAGCAATCCAGTCAAACAATCTTTTGAACAATTTAATAAATTAGAGGCCAAGCTCCTAAAAGAGATTAAGGAGATTGAAGCAGAAATCAAGGAAGAATTAAGGAAAAATAAGAATGTGTGGACCAATCTAGTCACTGCACTAGATAATTTGCTTTGGATAAAGAGACAGAAGCTCAAACTCAACCTATAGAAGATAAGGTTACAGCGCTTCAACAATATCACAAGATGAATGAGACAAGGACCACACTAAATCATGTCGGTAAGGATAATCAGGTCGGCAGATAAGGACAGCCGTGGGGGACAGCATAATTCATGCTTTAGAGAGCAAGAATATTGCTTTTATAAAGTAAAAGTAAAGTAGTTTATTTTCTTGTGTTGAAAGTCATTATTGGCAGTGTCGATGGGGCCCAATGTGTACCCGGCTTCAATAATCTCCGTTACTTTTGTAAAAGTCTTTTGTTTTATTTCTTTTTAAAAAGGTTTGGTGTCCAGTATGGACAGGAGTCTGTATAGAGGTATTCTCTCTCCATCTATATAAGGAGAGCTTTCCTTCATATGTAATTACGCTTCCATTTATGAAGTTTATGAAATAGAAAGACTTTTCTTTCACATACTCTCTCTCTCTCTCTCTCTCTCTCTTAAAATTATATCTTCAATCTTCATCTGTCAAGCCGTGAGTAAAAAAGGCTGTTTTAGGAATGAAAATGAAATAAGAAATTTTTTTCTAAAAATATTCTGCATCTTTGATTTTGTGAATTTTTCACGTCTATCCCTTCGGGTTGATAGTTAAATGAGTAATTCATTCGTTTGGAACTTTTCCGTCTATCCCTTCGGGTTGATAGTTAAATGAGTAATTCATTCGTTTGGAACTTTTCCGTCTATCCCTTCGGGTTGATAGTTGAATAAGTTATTCGTTTGCAAAAATGACCAAAAAGATTGTACTTTTATGTCATTTAATTTCCAAGGTAATAAGTTATACTTAGCGTTAGATCTATTATTCGGTCAACCACATCAATCTGATTATGAATATGAATGAAAATGATCATCATGAAGAATTAATAAAAAATGCAGAATTAGTAAAATATCCAAAAAAATTGGATAAATTGAACAAATGGGTTATCCCATCCGTTCCTTCAAACCATATTTATAATATTGGTTTATTTGATATGAGATCTCGGTTTGCTATAAAAACCATAGAGCAAACTATTAGAATGTCCGAGAATACTCAAATAATTAATTTGTTGAGTAAAAAAGACTTCATTCCTTTTAGAAATTATAAATTTATTCATATAGGATTAGTGCAAATTGCATTTAAACCCTTAACTTTATTAGGGGTAAATTCCAGTATTATGGCATATGTTAGAGATGGTAGATGCAGAGACTTCAAACCTTCTTTAGCAGCTTTAATTGAAACTAGTCTTTGTCATGGACCGGTTTATTTTGATGTATCTCCTAATTTGAATTTATCCTTATCTGATAGTAATTTATTAGATGCTATGCAATTAACCATTCATACTAATGGTTATAATTTTAAACAAGGAAGTGAAATAATAGCAATATGCTATAGGATTTATTATAAGGTTTTACATACTTTAAATCCAAAAGTGAAACAAATATCGTTTTCAGGAACTACTACGGTAGTCCAAACTAATTTATTAACCTCGAACATAGCAACTAATAGGTTGATTAGATGGGATGAAATCAACTTCCCTACAACATGGTCTCTTCCTCAAAAAATAGAACCTGAACCAAAATTAAATAAAAAGATAGATCAAATAATACAAACATCAGAAGGAGATGTAGAAATAAAATTTAATTCTCAAAGAACCATAAAATTACCTAGGTCAATGTCTGCTAGGTATTCCACCTCAAGTGAATTCTATACACTTCCTAATGAGACTTTTAGAGCCTCAACCTCTCAAGAGAGAGAAGAAATAGAATCTTCTGTAGAAGAAATAAGAATAAGTCAAAATAATATTTCAGAAGAAATTTATATTAAAGTTGAAAACAAGAGTAGGCAATCTCCTACTCAATCAGAAATGAGTTTTCATCTATGATTGATTATTCTTCAGGAAGTCTAATGAGAGAAATTCTCAATAAAGAATTTCAAGGAAATGAAAATAAGGAATTTCGTGAGTGGTATTTTAATAAATACTCAAGCGAAGAATTAAAAGAATTTAAAAATAAATATTATGAGTATTTAGAGAAAAATCAAGATTTCACATTTTTTGTGAAATGGTTCACGAAGCATCATATTGATGAAATAAATAATGAAATCATAGTAGTTCAAAGGTCTTGGAATACTAAGATAGGGGAAATGGTTAAGTCACCCTTTCCACCTGAACAAACATTTTGTTCGAATAAAGATACAGAGGCTACGACCTATGTAAACTTGCAGAAAATTGAATCTGTTTAAGTAACAATTAGAGAGCTGGATGCTCTAATTAAATCTCAAAATTATACTAATACTTTTTTGATCTGTTTAGGTGATCAATTTGTGTTACTAGAAAGAGATTTGAAATCTTTAATGGATTAACAAAGAATAATAATTGATCAATTAAATCAATTAAATAAAGTAAACCTTGTAGAATCATCTCAATCTGTGCACACAGATACTACTATGATTCAACCTCCTATCCCTATTAAAGGTTTAAAATGGAGGAAAATACTGATGATTTTGTAAATATCTTAAAACAAAAATTGAGAGATTTACATCTCAGCGCTTTGTCCAATAGAGGGACATCTAGTCATGATGAGCCTTCTGAGACTGAGACTGAGACTGAGATTGAGACTGAGACTGACTCAGAATCCTCAGAAGAAACTAATGACATTAATCAATTAACCAATATGTTTTCTAATTTAAATACTAATAATATTAGTGAAATAAACCCAATTTATGCTCCTAAGCCTCTTGAAAAATATTATTACAAGAGACCTTCGCCTTAAGATCTTCTATTTGAAGAACCTGAGCCATTCCAGAACTCTTATTCTGGAAAAGCCATTTATGAATGGAATATTGATGGCTTAAATGATAAACAAATTTTAGATGTAATACATGGAATTATTATGTATTCTACTGCTTGTAAACAGCATGGCAATAGCGATAGTGCCATAGCAAATTTTATAATAACTGGGTTTGTAGGACAATTAAGAGGATGGTGGGATAATTATCTTACTGAAACTCAAAAATAGAAATTAGAAATCATAAAAAATTGGTTAAGACTGAACCAGGTAGTGCAATTGCCACTACTGGAGAAGAAGATGCAGTATATACTGTCTTGCTATCCTACAACATTTTGTAGGAAATACAACTCCAATTGCTGAGAAGTTGCAAACACTTCTCCAAAACCTAAAATGTCCATCTTTAACCCATATATTTTAGATGGTATAAAGATACGTTCTTATCTAGGGTTTTCCAATTAAACAACCCTAATTCAACCCATTGGAAATCTAAATTTATAGATGGCCTTCCTCATCTTTTGCTGAAAAGGTTCGGCAATCCTTAAGGATGAAAAATGATGGAATAAATGTTAATTATTCTGAATTAACATATGGATAACTAATTAGTGGTTGTATAAATGAAGGGTTAGCTTTGTATAATGACATTAAGCTAAAAAATCAATTAAAAAATCAAAAGTTATCAGAAAAACACCAACTGAGTGAATTATGTGAACAATTTTCTTTTGACCTGGGGAAATCCTTGATTCCTGAAAAAATATTAAATTAAATAAAAAACATAAAATTGTGTATAAGAAAAATAAATCTTATAAAAATAAAGAAAAATATTATGAAAATTCTTATAAAAAGAATTATAAGAGACGTTATTATAAGGCTAAGCCCAAGCAAAAGGGAAAAGCAGTTATGCCTAAAAATGGAAAAAGAAAAGCAAAGAAGCTTGATATAAGTTGCCATAAATGTGGTATGATTGGCCATTATGCGAATCAATGTTGGCCTAAAAAGGCCCTTAACGAAATAGAGGATGAACAATTATGTTCATAATTAAAAAAGATAATTCTTGTTAATTCTGAAGAAGAAGTAGAATCTTCTAATGAAGAAAATTTAGAATTAATTGAAGAAACTTCTTCCGGAGAAGAAGAAAAAGATAAGCATAATTGTCAGTGTAATGAATTAAGTTATTGGAAATCCATAGTAGATATGCATGGATTAAATGTTATAAATGCTGATCAAGAAAAAGCATTAAAAATAATATAATCAATTAAGGATCCTAATTTAAAAGAAAAAAATGATTAAAACACCAAATTGGAGAACGAATATTGAGACTGGAATGAAAATCTTCAAATAGAACTAAAAACCCCTTTGTAAAAATATCTACAGTATGACAATGTGAGGGAACATGTAGAACCCGAACCTCACCTTTAGCCACTTAATCATGAACAAAGTAAATATAAATCTCAATATGTTTAGTGCATTGATGTTGAACTGGATTATCTGATAAGTAAACAGCACTAATATTATCACAATAAACAAGTGTTACTTTTCTATTAGGGAAATGAAACTCAAGCAACAAATTCTGAATCCAACATGATTCAAACACCAAATTGGCAACCCCTATATACTCAGCCTCGTCACTAGACCTAGAGAGAGTGTCATGTCGTTTAGCTAACTACGATACAAGATTTTCCCCAAGATAAACACAATAGCGCGATGTAATTTCCTAGTATCCGGGCAACCAGCCCAATCCATGTCAGTATAAGAAATTCGAGGTGAGGTAGAAGAAGGAGACAAGTATAACCCAAACCCCAACGTACAATATATATGATGAATGATGCGCTTAAGAGCATTCATGTGCTCATCTCGAGGAGAATGGATAAATAAACTAATATGATACACTGCGTATTGAATAACGGAAAAAGTGAATGTCAAAAACTAATGTGCCCCAGCTAAGCTCCTGTATTGGGAAGGATCGACATAAAGTGGACAGGCTGTAGAACTGAGCTTCGATTTCGTGTCAACCGATGTAAGGGAGGGTTTACACGATGACATACTGGCTATCTCAACTATCTCAGTCGCATATCTACTTTGGGATAAGAATAACTTCTCATCCTATCGTGAGATAGAAATCCCAAGAAATTAACTCAAAGGCCCTAAATCCTTCGTAGCAAACTCGACATTTAGACAAATAATCAGAGAAATTCGTAGACTATCAGAAGAAGCAATCAAGATTATATCGTCCACATTAACCAAAAGGTAGGCCATTGAAGAACCATGATTAAATATGCAAATCTGTAATACCACGCTCAAGGTGCCCGTTTAAGACCATAAAGTGATTTCTTAAGCAAGCAAACATGATCCGAAATGTCATGTCACGAAAACCTTACGGAGGATTTCTCCCTCTTGTAATAAAAATACATAACAAGTGCACAAGTTATCGATGTGGCAATATGCACAAGCAAGGGTCGAACCATAGAGAATTGTTAAGAAACAAGTTGATTTAAATCAGTGAAAAGTAACAAAAATGGGGGTTTTAATTTAGTTGATTACTACTCTACAGATTGCAAGAACTAATAATTAAAATATAAAAACAATTAAAAAATCAAACGAGGATTCATGGATTGGATTTCACAAATACCTTCTCTCTGTGTTATGCTAACAACAAAGGGATTAATCCCATTGAAGGGTTCATTCGTTATATTAAGGATTGTGACGGTTTAGCAGCCGATTTGCAATCCTTTTATTTCTATTATATCACACTTTCAGTCACGTCCATGTATGTTGCAAGGAACTCATTAAATACTCAAGAATAATTGAACCTAGATCTTTTTAATTTCATTCACGTCCTCAATTAGATCTAATTATCAAAGCAGTGGTTAATTAAATCACCCAAGCCAATGGCAACCCACTTATTTAAAGGTCAATTTATATCTTAACATATAGCTGAAATCTTAGAACTTAGAGTTAAAAATACATTGATAAACAAAAACGAGATTGATTGGAAAAATTATAACTTATAGCATAGAGATTAAGTATTTGTTACATCCAATCCATGAATCTAGAAATTTAGCTACTCATACTCATAACAATGAAAACAAAGAAATAAATAAAGAACATCAAAACCTGGAATGGAATAACTGAATCCTTCCAAGTAGAGATGTATAATAAAGCATAAAAATATAAACCTAAAAAGTGGTTGGAGTTGTTCTATGTATACAAGGGAGAGGAGGTGCCAAAAATATGGAAACGATTACAAAATCCTTGTCGAAAGCGAAACTAAACAACTATTGGGGAAGAGAGGGTGCGGCCGCCCCATATAGGTGAGTGTGATGGTTTTCCACAATGCAATGTTTCTATATTTTTGGTGCAGTCGACCTCTCTTATGTGGTGTGGTCGCCCCTTCTTCAATGCCGACATGTACATTTTATGTTGAACTTCCAGAGCTCATAACATATTCATACGGACTCTGATTTGTACATGCCACATATCGTTTGAAATTTCTTGACGAGTACTATCCAATGGTTTAGGTTTCAAAAGGTCACATCCTTCTTGTTCTTCTATTATTTTTCTTCTTTCCTCTTTTGTTGCTTCAATCTAGATCATTCCTTTTTGCTTATCTACGAGTCCATAATCCATTCAAATTTCCTTCTCTTACCTATAATCATAAACACTCCAAACACACAATTAAAACACTAATACAACACAAGGATGTGCATCAAATATGTCTACAAGTATATCATTTAAATGTGTAGAAATGCATCCATCAATACCCAACGACTAGTACATATATATTATTTCATTAAGTTGGCCATGTAAAAAAGCATTATTCACATCCAACAGGTGATTGGACCATCCTTTAGAATGAGATAAATAAGCACAATATGAATTGTAGTAGCTGGTTTCACCACCAGAATAAATGTTTCCACAATAAACACCAACCTTATGTGTCTTTCCATCACCAACCTAACGATCTTTATGATGCTCAAAAGACCCATCTGAACTGTGCTTATTTGTGAAAATATACATGGAAGAATCAAAATAGTATCAGGTGGATGGGGCATCAACTCCCACGTCTTATTTTCAATAAGAGCATTATATTCATCGGTCATAGCAAATTTCCAATTAGGGTCATTAAGTGTCGAAACCGGACTACTAGGAAGGGGAGAAATAGCAACAGTTGAAATTATATTAAATAGTTTCTTAGGTTTATAAATACCCCTTTTGACTCCTAGTAACGGGTCCCTGATTTCGAATATTGGAAGGCTGATGGGCTGAGGAAGGAAGTTTGGCCGTGGGAGCTTGCCCAATAGAAGGTGACACAGGTGGAGATGGAGCATGTGTCAGGCTGGTTTGAGTTGAAGGCAGGTAGGCCACAGGAGAGGAAGGCCCAATAGAACCTGATTTCAAAAAGTTATACAAAAAAAGTTAAGAAGTTTTAAAGAAATGAAAGTATATAATAGAAAAAAAGAGGGACGGAAAATAGCATTTAGTTTTTTAAATTTTTTTTTAATTTTTTTTGAATAAATAAAACTATTTGAAATGTTAGTTAGTATTGAATTTTTTTACAAAAAGTTATAAAAAAAAGTTAAGAAATTTTAAAGTAATGAAAGTATATAATAGATAAAAAGAGGGACGGACAATGAAATTTACTTTTTTAATTTTTTTAATAAATAAAAATATTTGAGATGTTAGTTTGTTGTGAAATTTTTTACAAAAAGTTATATAAAAAGAGTTAAGAATTTTTAAAGAAATGAAAGTATATAATAGAAAAAAAGAGGGACGGAAGCATATATTTTTAAAATTTTTTTTTTTTTGAATAAATAAAACTATTTGAGATGTTATTTAGTAGGGATTTTTTTTTTACAAAAAGTTATATAAAAAAGTTAAGAATTTTTAAAGAAATGAAAATATATAATAGAAAAAAAAAAGACGGACAATAGCATTTACTTTTTTAATTTTGTTTTTTAATTTTTTTTTGGATAAATGAAACTATTTGAGATGTTAGTTACTAGGGAAAGTTTTTACAAAAAGTTATACAAAAAAGTAATGAATTTTTAGAGAAATGAGTTATGGTTTAGGGTATAGGATATGAGATATGTTTTAGGGTATAGGTTAAGGTTTAGAGTATGTGTATATGGGTTATGATTGAGAGTATATGATATATGTATATGTATATGATATGGAGTATATGATTTAGGGTATAAAGTATGGGTGTCTAGTGTATGGTTTATATGATATAAGATATGATTTATAATTTAGGGTATGGGGTATGATTTAGGGTATTGGTGTATATGATTTAGGGTATTGGGGTATATGATTTAGGATTTAGGTATATAAATTTGTGTTTAGGGTATGGTTTAGGACATGTGATGTATTATAATTACAATTATTATTATAAATATTGTAATATGATTATTATTTGATATTAATGTGTATTATTATTAATTAATAAAATTATTATTTTTTATATAATGTATTACTACTAGTTATTATTAAATATTATTATTATTATTATTAAGTATTATTATTAATTATATAATAATAATTATTAAAAGCTATTTAATTATAAATTGATAATTAATAATAGAATTATTATTAGTACTATTATTACAAATTATATAATAATATTATTATATTCTTGATATTAAACACAGTACTACTTTAACTAAAATTTGCTATAAATCAAATAAAAGCATGTGATGTAGCATTGTCTTATTGGATCTCAAAAAATCACATGGATCATAGACCAAACGTCATCTTGACCATTAAACACATAACATAAAATTCAATCCAATGGTCCATAATTTACCCCATCAAACCCTGATTTTTTTCTCAAATAATCCCTTTTTACTTTTTTATTTACCAAAATGACTCACTGTTCAAACTATTGTCCAAAATGTCCCTTTTTTTTGAAAATCGCTACACCGTGTAGCGAGTTTGACTAGGGTTTGTCAAAACTCGCTACACCGTGTAGCGAGTTTAGGGTAATTAAGATTGGCCGTTGGAAAATAATTAGGGCATTTAATTAACCCAAACTCGCTACACGGTGTAGCGAGTTTGGTATTAAACTCGCTACACCATGTAGCGAGTTATTTATTACCCTTCCACCTCCCTACCAGTTTACGTCTTCCACTTCAAAGCAAAGAAAAAAAAACCATAACAACAGCCGCCGAGTTTCTTCGGTTTTTCAAAGGAAACAAAAAAAAATTCAGTCAAGTTTGGGAAATTAAGCCAAGGATTTGATTAACGCCGAGGAGGAGGAGAAAGGGAGAAGAAGAGAAGAACACCCAATCAACCAAGGATTTTGCCAAATAAATTCAATCTTCTTTTAAATTGTAAGTTTAAATTCTTTAAATTCTGATGATGTTCTAATTTAAATTCTTTAAATTTCTGATGATGTTCTAATTACTTACAATTTTGAAATTTTATTTTTTTATTTTTCTATGATGTTCTGATTGTATTTTGATGACATTCTAAACCCTTGAATATGTTGAATTATGGCTGTTAATATTATTTATTTACTTACATTTTTATGAATTATGATTGTTAAAATGTTGGAAATGGTGGAAATATGTTGAATTTTACTGTCAATGTTTTTTTCATTTCATTTTTTTGTTTTGTGTTATTAGATTTAACATTCAACTCATTTCGTACTCCCTTCGCCCCGTCCCAAATTAAATGTCCAAAAAAATTATAAATTTGTTTTTTGCTCATTCATTGCTCCACTTCTATCGATTTATGTTAGTGAAATGATTATTTCATTTTAAAATTTTTGTTTATTTGTAAATTAATTATTTCATAAATTTAAAGCTAAAATATTTATTTAAGAGACTTAGGGATAAAATAATTATATTTAGCTTGTATGAGGTTGAAATTTGGAATTTGTCCAAAAGGAAATGGGGTAATGAGAATTAAACCCTAATTATTAGTTTACTTGCATTTTAGGGTTTAGGGATAAAATAATTGGAAGCTCCGTCTCAAAAATGATTCACTAATTAACAAAATTTTTTTCTCAAATTATTACTCTTGAAGTATTACTTAGTATATAGTCTGAAAACCAAGACCTTCCCCACAGGCACTTCTTGGAAGTGTGGGATAACTTTGGATTACAATGCCACGTACTAGTAATTACACTTTTGTATTCTCTTATTTATTTCCTTGCCTTATAGAACAATAACCAACCTTGATATTGAAATAAATAGATGGAAGCTTTCATTGATCCCGGGCCTATCGATGCCTCTGTTCTGACCCGACATGCGGAGCATAGGGCTAAGTATATTTAGGCCGGGTGGGAGGTTTCTAGTCCCCTCCATTTTCGTCATGGTGTCGCCTTGCCAGGCGAATTAGCTCCTGTGATATTGTTGAGACTGGCGGAGTGCGGATTTAGCGGAGTAAATTATATAGGTAGGATACAGTATGATTTTGCGTTGCTTGAGGCTTTGATCGAGAGATGGCGTCCAGAGACCCATACGTTCCATCTCCCGGTTGGTGAGATGACGATCACCTTAGAGGATATCGGCATGATATGCGGGTTGCCGATTGATGGGGATGCTGTTACTGATGCTGGGTTTCCAGCAAATATAGACTGGCGGGCTGCATGTCAGCAGTATTTAGGGGCTGTCCCTGGTGACGGAGATATAGATGGGAGCAGTCTTAAGCTTAGGTGGATTACCTTGCATTTCCCACACTTTAGAGACCTCGATGAGGATACTGCTCCAGAGATTGTGGATCAGTACGTACGGGCGTATATCTTGCTTGCCTTGGGTTCTACGATCATGCCTGATCGTACGAACAACAAGGTTAAGCTATGTTATCTCCCTCTGCTTAGGGATGTTTCTAGGGTCAGCCAGTACAGTTGGGGGAGTGCTGCGCTCGCTTTCCTATATCGAGAGTTGTGTAGTGCGACTCACCCTGAGACGAAACAGTGCGGAGGATATCTCAACGTTCTACAGGTATGTTTATTTCATTTTAATGTTCATTACGTTGTTGTTTTTAAGTTTTATTTCAAATTAGCGGCATTATTTATAGTATTTGATATACATTTATTTGATATAGATTTGGGCTTGGGAGCGGTTGAGATGTGTGAGGCCGCAGATCCGTTATCGATTCAGAGAGTAGAACTTCATGCTCATGCCCCTCGGATGCAGGTATACATATATCATACGTTATTTTCGCTTTCCTTAATGTTTTTTTTTAACTAAATCTCATAATTATTCTGTTTATGAAATTTCAGCTGCACCCAGGCATCACTAGATCTGAGAGAGGTTACTGCACATAGCCTGCGAGGCTATCGGGATCAGCTGGCCCGGCTAAACGAGGCTCACGTGGCGTGGCAGCCTTATGAAGGGAGATACGCTCCGCCCTACTGCACTCAGGGTGAGGACATATGGTTGGCGAAGGTCCCTCTCATATGCTTTGAGAGGGTCGAGTGGCATCTGCCTGATCGCGTTATGAGGCAGTTTGGCCTGAGGCAGTTTGTCCCACCACCGTGCGACACTGACCCGGAGTTGCACCGTTCAGATCGGCGGGGAAACAGGACGGTGAGATGGAGTGACCGGCATCGCCTACTTATTGCACGATAGGACCAGCGACACGAAAATTTGGTCACCGGGGAGTACGGCTTCCACGATATGACTTACACCGATCCATATATGGTATGGTATCGGGACATAACGTGTAAGTTTGTGCAGCACCTCACTCACATAGAGGGGGATGGATACCAGTCGTCTGCCCCTGCCTTAGAGTTTATGGTATGTTTTTACATTTTTCAAGTTTTTATTTCTAGTTTTTTTCTTTTTTTTAACAAAACATCAATTATTTACTTATATATATTTTTGATATGAAAAAAGGTGCAGACCCTTCAGCGCTTGCATGTCGATAATGAGGCGGAGGAGCATTCCAGACAAGCTTCAATGCGGGCGAGAATTAAACACAGGTTCACGGGAGTTAGGGAGCTCCATCGCCTTCAGGCTGCTGCACCTCCCCCACCGGTAAATCGTGTACCAGGGGTACAACCACCTCGACAACGTCGGGTTAGGCATCAAGAACAGGCAGAACCACCACCCGAAATGGACTTGCATGATGAGCCCGAGCCCGAGCCCGAGCAAGAGCCTCAAGCGCAGACCCCAGGCAAGGTATATTATGAATGGGCATCGCGATCCACGATCGCGGCCCACGGTGGGGAGTTGGAGCGGTGGTTTCGGGGGGACTGGGACTCCGGGTGGCGGAGGGAGCGGGAGTGGGGGTGGCTGGGGGTGGGATTGGGAGTGCCCAGGTAGACCCTTCCCCTGGACCATCCACTATGGGCTTCGGCGCTTATACAAGTGGAAGTGGGTAGAGGACTCCTATATCACATGCAGGGCTCCGCCCCTTCTCCGATCCGGCTCAGATTACCCCTGCTCAACAGCAGGAAGAGATGCTTAGAAGAGGGTCTCGGCTCCGGAATCCGACGAAACCCTATACCCCGTCTTACTATGATAATAGGTAGCGAGTTCACTTTTTTTTATTATTATTACGTAATGAAACTTTGTTGTATTGGTTTAGTTTTTATTTGAATGTTTTTTATTTGTATTGAAACTTTGTACTATTAGTTTATTTTTTATTTTGATGTTTGCATTTTAGTGTTATTTGGATGTTTTATATTTGTTATGTTTAATTTGATTCTTTACAACAGGTTTTATAGTTTGTAGTTTGAGCAGTTTTTAATTTGGTTGTTTGGTTTTGATTTAATTGTTTGTATCTGCCCAGCTGGGCGGTCGCCCATAGTGATAATAAGCATACGCCCAAGTAAACAGAAATATATCAAGGGAAGCAAATTTTCTTTTGAAATCGCTAGACCGTGTAGCGATTGCACTAAACTCGCTACACGGTGTAGCGAGTTTAGTGAAATCGCTACACGGTCTAGCGATTTCAAAAGAACATTTACGCCCCTTGCATTTCCATCGTATGTTTCTGCCAAAAGGGAGCGTCCGCTCCTAATGTGGGGGGAGCGTCCGCTCCCAAGCTGCCTATAATATGTACCCAATTTCTGGAATTATGCCAAACATAAACTGAAATTTAAAACTTAACTGGATAACTAACTAACTGTTTTTTTTATAAGACTTTTCTAATCTATTTCATCAATTATAATTTTTAAATATTCATTAAAATAACTAACGTAATTTTTATAAATTGGAAAATTACATTCAACTCAAATATAAATTACATAAAATAAAACTGCAACTGAAACTGAATCCAATTCAAACCAAACATAAATTACATGAAAAACATTTATCTACTCCCTAATGTTCGGGCATCTACGACGATTGTGCCCTTCTTGGTGGCATGATGAACACAGAGTCTTTCGTTTATCTGCTTGAAAGTCCATAGAATTACGGAAGCGTCTTGATCTAGGTCGTCCGGACTTCGCAGAACGTCGAAGTAGGGGATTAGGGAAAAAATTGGGCACCAAACCATCCACACCCCAATAGTCCTCATGCTCGATTGGTTCGAATGTCCCCTTCCATGTCTTGTAGTATTCCCCAACGGTGTAATATTGAGAAACGAAATCTCGACCATCAAGATTTTGTGCAGAACAACAAGCAAGAAGATGGGAACAACGCATGCGATAGGCAACCCATTTACCACATGTGCAGGTACGCTCATTAAGTCGGACAATCTGTATATTTCCTCTGTGATCACCCTGACGTGCGGTTGTCACTTGATACACCCCCATTTCGTGATTGTTGAACCTCCTGACGTGATGTGTTGCAGCTTTCATGGTGTTCTTCAAGTAGTGATAATTGACTTTCTGGCTGAATTGGTGTAGGGGATTGATGTTAGGGTTATCGGGATTACCTCCTAAGGCATTGATTGAAAATCCATGCCTTACTTGAAAGTACTTCACACAACGGTAGAAGGCAGTTTCAACTATTGCTGTGATTGGCATCCCATGAGCTCCCTTTATCACACCATTGAAAACCTCAGTCATGTTGTTAGTCATGATGCCATACCTGTAACCACCATCGTGTGCCAATGTCCATTTTTTGGCATCCAAATGCTGAAACCATGCAATTGCCTCGGGCTTAATTCCACGGATACTCTCTAAGATAGATTTCAATTTTCTATCTTGAGTTGCTTTACCCGCTCTCCAAAACAGATACTTCAACCCTTCCCCTCTATGCTTTTCCAAGAAATTTGCTCGCATATGTCTCAAGCAATATCGATGATGCACGTTTGGCCACCACGTATCTTCAGCTACAGTCTTCAGAATGCCCCAATGACGGTCAGATATCAAGAATACTTCACGACTCTTGATAATATGCTTGCAAACCAGGTATAAGAACCAACGCCAGTTCAGCCAGTCCTCCTTTTCAACAACGGCAAATGCAAGCGGAAGTATACTGTCCTGGGCGTCAACACCCATGGCAATCAGTATTACCCCTTTATATCTACCATGCATAAATGTTCCATCCACAGAAATGACTGGCCGACAATGAGAGAAAGCTTCAATGCAAGGCCCAAATGCCCAGAATACATGTCGAAACATGGAGGCCTCACCGACAGGAGGAGGAGGTATAGAGTACTCAACAATTGTCCTCGGGTTGTATTTTTGAATGGCTGCTAGGACGCGGGGTAACCTCTTATAAGATTCCTCCCAATCTTCGAAAACCTCTGCAATGCCCTTCTGCTTTCCACACCATGCCTTCTTGTAAGTGATTACCTTGTTGAACCTACTAGAGATGTGTGCAATAATGACTCCAACCTTGACATCTGAATCGGCCTTAATAACACCAACGACTTCCCTACCGATAAACTTGGCATCTAGATTGGGGTGATCTTGACTTGCTCCAGAATATAAGCAGCAGTGAGGAGCCTTATACTTGGTCACTTCCCAATAGCCAAACTTCTTCCTACTCACACGAACATAAAAATTACATGGATAATTTTTCAATAGACACTCAATTACCCATGTGTTCGGTGTGCTCTTTCTTACCCTGAACCTGCGATTGTTGTGAATATGGAACCTTTTTATATCAAATTGTGCCTCGTTCTTGCCAGGAAAGCGTATCCCTTTAGCAATCGCATGTTGTTCCGGATCCCAAACTGGAAAACTATGTGCATGATCGTAATCGATCAAGCCTTGTTCTTATCGGGCAGATGTACCAATATCACTGTAAAAGGGATAATTCCCTCTCTCATATCTTCGATTTTTCGGCACTTCATAGTGAACAAGAGGTGCTTCCACATCATCATCAATCGGTCCATCATCATCGGCTCCCAAATCGACATCAGAATCACTACTACCCTCCTCATATTCATCATCATCATCATCCTCTAGCATTGCATCTACATCAGTGTGTACTTCCTCTTCTTCATAGTCAACATCATAATCATCATTAACATGATCATTATGCCCAAATGCCCGATCATCATCATTAACATGATAATTATGCTCAAAAGCCCCATCATCATAATTTGGTGTTTGAGTTGATACAAGAGTTTGGGAACTTGGACCAACCCCATCATCACGGTTACCAGTTGGAGAAAACCTAAAAGTACTCTCTGTGTGCTGTGTTTCAAACTCTGGATTGGGTCGATTTTCAATTAATTTTACAACCACATACAGCTGCAAATTTCCAATTCCCCCAAATTTAGCAAACTGATCGAACATTACATCCATACACGCATCATCTTCAATACGGAAAGGAAAGTACTCACCAATTCCGCTATCAAAAGAATGAGGGCGTCTGTAAATGACTTCCAAATCAAATTGTGACCGATCTAAGTTCGCCTTTTTATATAACTCATCAATCAACTCATTATATTTCCATCGCTACACAGTGTAGCGAGTTAAAGCCAGAGATTGTCCCCCACTAAGTTTCAATATTTCTTATTTCTTTTTTTTTTTCATTCGCGAAGGTATTTTGATCAATAAATATAGCATAATTTATGTATCATAATGAATATCTAAAAATTGTTACTTGATGTACATATAATTGTGTAACAATAACAACTTTTAAATTTGAATTTGGACAATTAAATCAGCTTCAAATTGTTGCTCAAAATAGCTTCGTAGTAACATCAAAAAAAAAATTTCGTTCGCGAAGGTATTTTGAGCAATAATTATAGGTTAATTTAGATATCATAATGAATATCTAAAAATTGTTACTTGAAGTACATATAATGGTGTAACAATAACAACTTTTAAATTTTAATTTGGACAATTAAATCAGCTTCAAATTGTTGCTCAAAATAGCTTCGTAGTAACATAAATTTTTTTAAAAATATTTTTTTTACATGTTTTAAAACAAATGATGACATGTTGCTGAATTAAGTTTTTCTTTCAAATTATTTTTTGGATGTGTTAAAAAAATATGTAATGAATAATTGCAACAAAATCAAACTGTACAAAATAATTTAAAAAAAACTAAAATAACATCACAAAAAAAAATATTGTCAAGT
Source organism: Adenophora triphylla var. japonica (assembly GCA_022495995.1). Lineage (NCBI taxonomy): Eukaryota > Viridiplantae > Streptophyta > Magnoliopsida > Asterales > Campanulaceae > Adenophora > Adenophora triphylla. The sequence continues at coordinate 47,443 of JAFEMH010006898.1, read as the reverse complement.
TAGTGGCCACATCCCGGCCACATAGGAAATCTTACATTAAATCCAAAAAATTCAGTGATCACATCCCGATCACATAGAAAAATATTACATAAATTCAGGTACATATTAAATCCGACAAAAATTCAAATATTACATGTCCAATAACACAAATTAACAATTCTTAGGGAAGACCTTAGAAACATTGGAAGTAACAATGTTAAGTATTTTTTTTTAGCGTGAGGGGGCCCAAACAACAGCCTAATAGATCAACAAAACAAAACATTTAGAACAAAATGTTAAGGAATATAACCTTAGGGAGTGTAATGTTAAGGAAAATATTTCATACCTTAGTAAGTATAAGAACAGCACCAACACCTATGTCACTTCCGCCCTCACTTTCCTTCAGCACTTTGTCAGCAATGTACGAATCAATTGTGTCAGTAGGATCCTTCAAAATCAGATGGATAGAGCCATGATCAGATGGTATGCACTCCTTGACAAGAACAACAACCTAATAGAACAAAAATATAATGATCAATTATTTGTAAATTTCAACCTTAACTATAATTAATGTAAAATATTATACCTGTTCCACCCTCTCATATTTTTGGCAGTTCTCCTTGATCATTCTCAAGGGATAATAAGTACCCTCTGCAGTGAGATAGTCCATTGCAGAAAGCAAAGCATTGCCCTGGAAATCATCATCCTCCACCGGCTCTTCAAGCTTTTTACGTATGGCCTCTTGGGTCGACTGAGCGGGGGGTCCCTGAGATACATGAGCCTTTCTGGTGCGATGCTGACGCATGGCGGCCTGTGCGTCACCAGCGGGACCAGGTATGATATGATGCGGTGATTGATCCATTTTGACAGAGGAATTAGATTTGAGAGAGATAGATGAGAGATGGACTGAGAAAGGAAGAAAGAAAGAAAGAAAAGGGTTTGTTTTGTTGGGGAACTGAGAAAGAAAGAATGAAAGAAAATGGTTTGCTTTGGTGGGTATGAAGAAGACAGACGGTTTTGTAAAAAAAATTAATTTTAATAACTCGCTACACCGTGTAGCGAGTTTAGGTTAATTAAATGCCCTAATTAATTCCCCAAACGGTCAATTTTAATTACCCTAAACTCGCTACACGGTGTAGCGAGTTTTGACCAGACCTAAGTCAAACTCGCTATACGGTGTAGCGATTTTCAAAAAAATGGACAATTTGGGCAATAGTTTGAACAGTGAATCATTTTGGTAAATAAAAAAGTAAAAAAGGATTATTTGAGAAAAAATTTATCAAACCCTTTTCTCTCTCCTAACCCATAAATCTAAAAACCTTTTTCTTCTCTCCACCCAATCCCTTTCCTTTTTTCGGTAAAACCCCGACAGTGTAGATCCACGCCCAACTCGCTAATTTAACCTTCAGATCCACTTCCCATATCGCCGCTTTTGCCTTCTTCTCCGGTATCTTCTTTTCCGGTAACCCTCGGCGGTGCTCAAGGTTGAGGTCAGAAAACGAACAATTTCTTGGTCGTTTCTTGAAATCCGATTGATTCTTCCCATCGTTTTCTGATAGTTGATTTTGTTGAATAGGTTGATGATAATGGTGATGTATCGGATAATTCCGCATCGGATGCTGAGAATTCCAAGGAATTGAGCTCTCCGGTGCCGCCTATCGATCCACCGGAATGCGCCGCCATTGATCAGCCCAAAGTCGAAGCCGGAGAAGAAGTTGTTAGTCCTTATAAGAGCGAGCCGGTTCCCGCTGCTTCTGTAGCCACACCGATCGTTGACGGTAAATTTCTAATTGATTTTCAGACCATCTCCAGCAGTTTACTCAAAATTTTACTCCAAAACACCAAATTGGTGCAATTTCAGCACCAAATATCTCACACCATCTCCAGCAGCTTACTCCAAATTTTGCACCAAATAAGAATCTTTTCAGTATATGCTTGTTATTTCATTTAATTAAAAGATTTTTTCATTAATCTTATTTAATCTTATTTTTATTTGTGTTTGTATTTTAAATTTGTATTTCAAGTGAGTTTATGCAATTAATTCTTGTTTTTTATTTCATTTTCAATATTTTAACATATTTTCAAAGTTTTGTAATTTTATTTAAAAAATTAATAATACAAATTCTAAAATATAAATAATAAATATCACTTTTCTCCTCAATTTAACCTCAAAAACTCAAGAGAAAAACGCAAGAGAGAAACTGTGAGAAAAAGAGAGAAAGAGACGACGATTAAAATTGTTCTCCTCCGCCTCCGCCATCGCCATCGCCATCGCCAACGCCACCGCCACCACCAAAATCAAGGTAATCTCCTTCTCCTTCCACTTCCCCTTCCCCTTCTACTTCCAGATTTCTTGGGTAATTAAAAAATAAATAAATAAATAAAATTAGGATGGCGCAAAGGATTTTGGTGCGCCAAATTTGGCGCAAATAAGGGGCAACGCTAAAATGGCGTGGAAGATGGCGTCGTTGCTGGAGCTCCATTTTTCGTCAATTTGGCGTTGGCGCAAGAAGATGGCGCAGTGCTGGAGATGCCCTCACTGGCTGGCTTTTGGTTTTATTTTCTGAAAAATGTGTGTATCTCTCTTTCTCCTTGTTGGATCTGATGGTTTGTGTGTGTATGTGTGAGAGTAGATCTGTGACAATGATGATGGGCGGCGGTGATGGATGGCGTTGTTGATGGTGGCGTTGGATGGCTGTGTTGGTGGTGGCGTTGGATAGCGGTGATTTGAAATGGTTGTGTTGTACTTTGAACAAAGTGTTGATTTGCGGTGATGGACGGCAGTGTTGGTGGGGGCGTTGGATGGTGGTGATTTACATTGGTTGTGTCGGAGGAACAAAATGTTGATTTGTAACTTATATTGACAATGTAATTGTAATTAATATATTTTGACATTTTCAATATAGATTATTTGTTTAATAAAATTTGTTCTTATACTATTTGTTATTAAATTATTTAATTAATAGTTATAGTAAAATTATTATTCAAATATATATATATATATATATATATATATATATATATATATATATATATTCCTCCGTCCCAATAGTAGCTTCCCATTTTGCCATTTTGGGTGTCCCGTTAATAGCTTCTACTTTTCTTTTTTGGCAAAAAAATCTTTACTATTCCCTCCACTCATTCTCTCTCCTACATTATTTTAATACTCACAACACCATTATAATTTACTATTATCTCCACTCATTCTCTCTCGTATTTTCAAATTACACTCACAACATTTTTTCTTCCCTCTCATTTTCTTAATTTGCGTGCTTGGCAAAAAATGGGAAGCAATTGTTGGGACGGAGGGAGTATATATACATATATATATATACATATATACATATATACATATATATATATATATATACATATATATATATACATATATATATATACATATATATATATATATATATATATATATATATATATATATATACATACATATATATACATACATATATATATATATATACATACATATATATATATATATATATATATATATATATATATATATGTATGTATATACATATATACATACATATATATACATATATATACATATATATATATATATATAATATACACCCTCCGTCCCGAACCTTGGTGCCTAGTTTGACTTTTCATGTAAATTAATGAGAGAGTATTATATTGAAAGTATTGTGAGTGTGAAATAAAATAGGAGAGAGAATGAGTGGAGGAATAGTAAATTATAATGGTGTTGTGAGTATTAAAATAATGTAGGAGAGAGAATGAGTGGAGGGAATAGTAAAGATTTCTTTCCATTTTAGGAAATGTGCACGTAGGTTTGGGACGCCCAAAATGGAAAGTGTGCACGTAGGTATGGGACGGAGGGAGTATACATATATATATATATATATATATATATATATATATACATATATATATATATATATATATATATATATATATATATATATATATATATATATATATATATATATATATATATATATATATAAATTATTCCTCGGGTTGGAAATCGACGATGGAAATCGTGTTCTGTCTCGAAATTGGAGTCCCACTTATATTTGTCTCTAAATTGGAGACGCACTTATCTGTCTCTGAATTGGGGACGTACATATATGTCTCTAATTTAGAGACGTACATATATGTCTCTAAATCGGTGACGTACATATCTGTCTCTAAAATAGCTACAAAACAGCGACGCCCAATTTAGCGACCAACCTGCACCCACGGATTAGCTACGTAACAAATCTGTCCCTAAACACGATTTAAAGGCAGAATCATCATTTTGGCTACAGAATTTGCCGTCTCTAAAACACATTTTCCTTGTAGTGATTATTCTTACCACCACCCTTATTCTTTCAATTGTTCTTAGGCTGTGCTCGTGGAGTTGTAGCAATCGGCGCAGAAGAATAATGAGGAAGTGGCAACAGAGTCAAAGGAGAAGTACCACGGATCATCATAACAGTCGTAGTGGAGGATTTCTTCTACAATTCTGCTTCCTTAAGCGTTACCATTGATCGTGCTTGAGAAAATTGTGGAAGAGGGTCGCGTTGGTGAAGAAGTGTAGCCACCCCATTATATATTTCAGATAAACCAACCACCATCTGTAAAACCAAACGATCATTCGAGGCAGGAGCACCCACATCCTTTAGTTGATCAAAAAGCTACTTCAAGTGTTGACAATACGTTGAGGCATTAGGAAACGACTTCATCATTGAGAATTCTTGTTCAAGGGTGACTGTCCAAGAATTCTTTTTTTCTTGAAAGATATCAAGAAGGCGTTCCCAAGAAGACATCCCCGTACATTTGGGTTCAAAGTCGTGTTGAGAAGATCAACAGAGATTGTGGAGTATATCCACCCAAGGACCGCAGCTTTAAGCGTATCCCTGTTTTGGCCAAATTTAAGCACTTTGACCCTAATGATGATAATAGGGCACCATGGAATATGATCGCCTTAATTCAATATTTAAAAACATAGGATTTAACGAGGAAAGCCCTTGAACAACTTCTTCGCCGACACAAAACCTCGGAACAATGGAATTTTATTAATCTTGTGATGGTAGAGAGTACAATGAAGCGTAAATACAAAATGTGTGTGTGTTAGTGTCCGTGAGTGTGTGTATACATGGGTAGATCTAATGCTATTTAAACAACATGAAAATAACGATTGTACTGAGTCTACCGTTTTCCACTCTTTTATGCTCGAAATCCGTGATAAGTCGAAGGTGATTCGTTTGGTAAAATGGGTATTGAAGATCTTTGACTTGGTTTGTGGTAACGTCCCCGAAAAAATAGAAGATTGACAGTTTTACTTCACAGGAAGGTTGTTTTGGCAAGATGTTGCTTCAGGGTGTGAGGTCAGGATGTGGCGCCAAGTTGTAACATGCTGGACGTGATTTTTTACCACAAACAATTGCCCCCAAATTTTGAATTTTTAAAGAAGTTAAAAAGTTAAAATTTTAACCCTCTCTCTGCTGGCGCCCACGTTTCTCCTTACCTGGCAGCCTTTCAGCGTGAAAACTTCTAGATCCTAGGGTTTAGGCATTCGAGTGTACCTAGGGCTCTTCAACCGTCAAGTCCCATCCTTTTTTATTAGGCCGGTTGGGGCTTCTTTTCTTCCTTCAATACTTGGCGATTTCAATGAAGGGTCTTCAATATTTCGGTGAGTTTCAAATTTCTTCAGAAAATTTTCTTTTCTCTTTTGCTGCTACTTGATTTTCTACTCAAGATGGGTAATTCTAAAGAAATTGCTAGCCCTAGTTCAGCGTTGCCCCCTGGTTTCCGTCGTCTAGATGTTACGGACCGACCTGATGATGAGGTATGTGCCATGACCCTTGCTAGCATTGATATTCTTCGAAAGAATTCCACTTTTCCCGTAGTTGTGGAGTTTATGGATCCCAACCCTAACCTATTTTCTGATTGCGTTTTGGATGACTGGGTTTGTTTTATTGAGTATCCCTTTACTATTGGCCTCAAATTCCATTTCTCCCCTCTTATCACTCGTTTTTTCGAAGTTACCGGCCTTGCCTGCTGCCAGCTTATGCCTGTTGGTTGGAGGGCTTTGATTACCCTAGACAGGTTGAGTATTGAATCGGGTTTAAGGGTAGGTTTGGAGGAGTTTACTTGCTGCTACGATATTAGGACTCATGGCACGTATAGGTTTGGCTTTAGGGTGAATAGTAAGGCTCTTAGTTTGATAGTTGATTCTCTGGACTCGTATAGAGGTTGGAAGAATAGGTTCTTTTTTGTGAAAAAAGACACTATAGGAGGTGGTGAAAAGGTGGCCTGCGAATGGAAGAAAGAAGGTGATGGTTTTAACATTTACCTGTTCATCTTGTTTGACGTACTCAGATTGATTGACCCTTGTTTGCTTCTTGTAGTTTCCTAGCTGAGTGATCTTTTTCCAAAGTTGGATGATTTTCTAGAGATTGTCCAAAAAGTAAGGGCTCTAACTGAAGAATCCCGTAAGTTTGTTCCTCTACCAATTGCATTTGTTTCTGAAAGTGCGGGAGCAGAAGTAGAGTCGAACAAGCTGTTGGAAGAGTGTTCTCACAAGATGTCATCTGATAAGTGTTTTATTTGTTTCTACTTGTCTTCTCGTTTGCTTAGTTGACTGGCTTCTTTGTCTTGCAGTTTCTCGTCCCCAGGTAGGTTTTGATGTGAAGGATATCATGTCCGTGATTAGGGCAAAAGTTGGAGTGAAGAAGACAGTAAGCCACCACTCTCAAAAGGAGAAAGTTCCAAGGTTGAGAAAAAGAGAAAACTGGATGAGGTTGAAGTGGTGAAGGTACTGAAGAAGGATGCTGACAATGTGGTAGCTAGTGCTAAGAAGGTAACAATGCTTCTTCTTTTCCTGTATTCGAAGTGTTTTATGTAAAATTCTAAGGATCTCTTTATATGCAGACTTTGAATCTGGTGGTTAACTTGGTTAAAGATGTGGAGGTAAAAGAGGATAGGATCAAGGTGCTTGATAAAAGGGTCAAGTTTGAGACCCTTAGGGCTACACAAGCTGAGAGACAGGTGGAGGTTTACGATGATGAGGTTGCTAAGATGAAGAAGGAGTTCTCAACGGCCACCGATGAACATGTGAAGGAATTGGAAACCGCAAAGGAGAGGTTCATGTTTGATGCTAGCAAGACGGTAATGGAGAGTAGGATAGAAATGATTAAGGAGTACGAAATGGGGCAGCACGTAAAGTGGAGCATTGAAGATGAGGTTGCAATGATGAATGTGTATCTAGGCGAAGCAGTTGATGTTGGGGAAGTGAGTTCAAAGGTTCAAGATGCTGGTAAGGAGGGACAAGTTAATGAAACCCAGGAGGAGGATAAGAAAGAGGGTTGAAGGTCAGGTATGTTTCTGCCAACTTCAAAAGACAGTTTTATGTTTTATTTTGAACTTTAATTGAGGGGGTGGCCCTCCAAAAACAACTTTTATGGTTCAACAACTTGATTATTTTGCCAAGGGGTTTGTCCTCGCTTTAGATGATTAATCTTTTTAGGTTATAATGGATTGTGGTGTCTTTTTTAGACATAGACTTTTGGGTAGTTTATTTGTTTTTGAAGCCAAGTTGTGGCTTTTTGAATATATTAGTTAGGATCAGGTTGTTGATCCGCTTTTTGGGGAAAATTTGAATGGAAAGAGATATAAAACCTATGCTTTTACGGTAACATGTCGATGTTACATCCTGACGATTTCAACTTGAGTCCGCTTTAATTAAGTGCAAGGGGGTAATAAACATGTACATGACATGTTGGGCCACCTACTCCTTAATTAAAACATGAAAAGCGTGCGACCAGGCGAAGGTGTAACAACCTTAAACAACTTTATGAAAGATGCAAAATCTTTGTACCGTTAGAAAGGCGTGTGCCTTACAACTTGAAGGTATGTTCGGATATATATTTCCTTCAAGTTGAACTCATCATGTTGCAACTTGTAAACTCTTATGGAAATACTCGTAACAACTTATATCTAATTTAAAATCGATTAAAACTTACTTGAAGTGGGCCATATTACCTGGGCTCTTTTCGTGATGTGGACAACTTGCTAAAGGGGCGACATGCCAAAGGAAGGGCTTTCGCGTTGTGAATTCGAAGTTTCTCACACCCGACACTCGATAGTCCGGTTGGTCATCTTCGTTAAGGCCAAGGGAATTTTTGATTGATCGTTTTGTTGCCCCTAGTTGCTTATGTTTGGACCTTGCTCCCAGAATACCTAGGAACGGCGATCTAGGGATCCGCCGGGTTGCATGGAACCTGCTTCCTTTTGTCGAAGTTATCCTGGGCATGCATTCCCTTATTCCCAATTCTTGTGTCTGGTTGGTTGCGCTATCTCCAGTGTCACGATTAACAATAGCGAGTTTAAGCATGAAAATCAAAAGATGGGTTAGTACTTCCCGATGATTATTGAATCCTTGTGGGAATCAAAAAACCATGGGCCCCTCGGTGGGCGCCAAACTGTTTTGGCAAAATTTAAGCACTTTGACTCCAATGACGATAATAGGGCACCATGGAACATGATCACCTTAATTCAAGATGTAAAAACATAGGATTTAACGAGGAAAGCCCTTGAACAACTTTTTCGCCGGCACAAAACCTCGGAACCATGGAATTTTATTAATCTTGTGATAGTAGAGAGTAAAATGAAGCATAAATACAAAATGTGTGTGTGTTAGTGTCTGTGAGTCTATGTATACAGGGGTGGATCTAATGCAATTTAAACAACATGAAAATAACGGTTGTATCGAGTCTACCATTTTCCACTCTTTTCTCCTCGAAATCCGTGATAAGTCGAAGGTGATTCGTTTGGTAAAATGGGTATTGAAGATCTTTGACTTGGTTTGTGGTAACGTCCCCGGAGAAATAGGAGATTGACAGTTTTACTTCGCAGGAAGGTTGTTTTGGCAAGATGTTGCTTCAGAGTGTGAGGTCAGGATGTGGCGCCAAGTTATAACATGCTGGACATGATTTTTTACCCCAAACAATCCCATATCTCAATTTCCTAGTCAGTTGTCGGCACCTTTTCTTTACCCTTAGCTGGTTTGACTATGTGGTGAAGAACCCGAACTGATCGAGCATGAACCCTAAAGAGTTCGGCCAGGTTGCATACCCAACGTTTTCTAGTTCCAAGGTAACTGCAACATGGTTCTTGATGTTAGAAACAACAATTGTAGGATGGAACGAGAACTTGGAGGAAGAAAAAGCCATTGAAGGCGGCAGCCAGAAAGAAGAAAACGACGGGAAGAAATAAAACGATTTCTAGGCCAAGCGGAAAAAAAAAAAAAAAAACCTAGACTCGATCAGCAACATTATCCAACTCACTATATTAAGCATTAAGCATTTAGTTCTTCATGTTGCAAAACACACCCCAAGTCTGCTTAACCCTTTTGGGACCCTCGCAATGGAGTTGCAGAGCATCCCAAGAAATCTGAGCAAGAGTGTGATTAGCTATTAATCTAGACATGTGTACGTCCACATTGTTAGAAACAGCCCCCGCTTTAGCATTGAAATTAGCCACAGCCAATACTTCAATAATCCAGTTTTCTTCGGGTTAAGTTCAAAAACAAGTTCATTTTATCACTAGAGGATGAAGAGACTTCAAGCTCAAATTGATACTTGAGGCAGAGAGTATCCTGTAATGATACTCAAAACTAAACTATAGTGAAAAAACAAAACACTGCCAAACTCAGGTAATCAAGAGACTAAACCAACACAACATTCAAGAAAATGTACATGCTTCATATTATAAAAAGAAAACAAGTAATAATCTTTCATTAATTTAACGAAATGATTTAATCGTATTATACAACAAATCGCGTTTAAATATATTTAACTCCATTACAAACCCAATTTGTGCAATGCTTGCTTCAGTAGTCAATCCCAACAAAGGCCATGGAGTTACGTACCCCTGAAACTTGTTAGTTTCAAGCAAACTTTCGTCGAACATTTGAAGCAATTTAATCTATTTTCCATGCATAAAGAAAAAGGCAGAATTGTGAGGCTTTCGAATGGCTTTGCGTCGAATAATACTTGCTTTCTCTACTTCCTCCGCTGCAATCACTATTATCATCACCACCCTGACTGCCGTCTTCTTTGTCACTCTCCGATTCTGGTGCCCCAGGCTTAAATATAAACAACCCGTGGCTGCTGCCGGGACTACAAAACAACCAAGCATGCACATCCCAGAAAACTTGAACCGGCTGTTTATTAACTACAACGGTTTGATTCCCTCTGAATTTCCATTGCAAATTCCGGATGTGAATCATCACAATCCCATCTATGCTGATCCACATTTCGGGGTCTCTAGGCCCCGATGTCGAGCTTTCCACCACAATCTCGTTCTCTTTTTTCCGATGATCAAACTTTGCTCGCGTGGAAAAACATTTCTTCCCAAACACATGTTCCTTTTTGTAAAATAGAACAGCCTCAACAAGGGCAGGTCTAGATTTCGTTCTCTTGTAAGCCTTCTTCTTAAAATCCCCTAATAATAAAACCACCTCTTCCTCACAAACCAAGGCTACATAAAAATCCGTACATGGCTCGGGACTACCGGAAAACTTAGCAGATCGTAGATCCCAATATGCATCCACTTGGATTCCGTCAACCTCAAAGGTTTTGTACCCTTTTTTGGCCCAAAAATGCCATGGCTTGAGGTCGATTTTACAAGAATGATGGAAATCCGTCTCCACGCTATCAACAGAAATGTTTAAAGAATGGTTCATGAGATTCTTGCTCCATAACACCGTTGCATTACGCCAATAACCTCCAATATGTGTTTGGTACACACAAGTGACCGTACTTTGGGCGTTTTTATTTGAGACGGGATCTTCTACTATTTTCTGCGGTATAGATTGGGAAGCTGACATTGATTGAGCTCTCGTGGTGACATGATAAGCCATTCAATGAAATCTCTTTTTTCCTTCTTTCAATACATGAATCATATGGACAAGCACATATGATGGCAAAACTACGGCCTATAGCTACATTACATCAAAATATTTTTCTCAACAATGTATAAACACACTTATGTTTGCATCAAGATGGAACGGATGGAAGATTAGGAGCAATGAACATTCACTATTCTTCATTGATCATGACATGAAATATTACCACGGAAAAGACACGATTAATACGTGATTGAACCGACCAACCCTCAAGGAATTGCAGCAGACAAGATTGATATGCGAACAAGGAATCTTGGACCTTAAACAAATTTGAATTAGTTTTGAAAATTTTCTGAGGAGATGGAAAATTCTTGCAAACCAGTTTGTTCAAGGTAGTTTGATCCAAGGAAAGTTTTGATGTTTAGACACCAAATTTGTTTTAGGAGGAAAAAACTCCAACCAGCGGTTATTATGGTCAACAAGTTCCCTGAAAATAAGGTTCTATTTTTAGACAAGATTTCCAGAGGCTGCAACTATCTATCAAACTCTTTTCAACATTTAAGGACACCAACTCTTAACATGTCTGAATAATTCAGATCTTGCAGACTGAATCAAATGGTAGAAATGCGAAAGAAACACGATATTTTCATATTTCTGGACTTAAAAATGTCACAAATAGGAAACATGTTTCATTCAACAATAAAAAGTGTTAGGACCTAACATTGTGTTTTGATGAAGATTGATCATTTAACGGGACAATATTAAATGGTCTAAAGTGTCGTGAGAGGAAAGTTGCAAAAGTTACACAAAGATCCCTCCAAGTTCCCCATGTTTATCATCAGTGAACTTGGAATTGCAAATGGAGAAATACCAGCCAAGCCATGTGTTTGCACAGGAGAAGAAGAAAACATGTCTGCATAAAACATGGAAATTATGACAACTACTTTGAGTCAAGTGCATTGAATATTGCATTGAAGCCTTCACCCACTTCTCCAACGGATACAAACACATTTCCATAATGGAAACATTGTCACCAACTTCAAATGGAAAATGAAGACCAAGACTTTATGGAGAGTACATCAATTCAATTGCATTAAAGATTACTTATTAACCTTGACCAACACCAACGGATACTTTCTACTCTCCCCTATATATTGGAATGAAGCCCTTCCATTTTCAGTGTGCTTGCACCAATACACCATCACCCATTTCTCTCTCCCCAAGTGTGTTTTTCCCACACCCCTTCCTCAATGGCCTCGGTGTGTGCAACAAAAACCAATTGCACACACTAATATTGATACAACACCCTTCACCCTTTACACCTCTTTAACCCTCACTCTTTATCTGTGTATACAATAAACACCCAATGTACACACTTGGCCTTGGCAGTACACCATGCTCCATGTTGCCAATTAACCCTTCAACCTTAAACCCTTCACCTTTCAATCCTTCACCCATTTCACTTGTTACAATCAACCAAACCAAACGATGTAAACATTAAGGGGGAACACCAACGAGCCAAATCATTGCTTTCATTCGACAACTCAAGTGTCAATTCAAGAAAGAACTACATATGCTATGTACCTAGCATCCCTAATTGACTGTACTAATTAGGAAGAGGGGTTCGAGGAACTTGCCTTATCAATCTTTGTAATTCTTAAAGCGACCTAGATTATAGTGGATTGATCTCACTGGTCAGGCTCATGACAGTGGGGGTGGACGTAGGAGGAGTGAACTCTGAACCACCTTAAAAATTCTCGTCTCTTGTCTCTTTTAGTTTCTTGTCTTGCACTTTAATTTTCATTTCATTTATGCTTTTATCTGACAGCTAAAATTCTGATAGCTAAGGTTCAATCTTAGTTGTCCAAGCTTAGCTGGCTATTTCTTGCTTTAATATTTTATTACTTGATCACTTAGATAAGATAAAATTGATAAAGAGATTAGGAATATATATGTTAGACAACAACTACAAGGCCATAGAAAATTTCCATTCCGCTGCGCATAAACTCATATCATTTTTGGCTTTGAGAGTGTTTTCAAGAAAACGGGACCTTTCAAAAAGGTTGAAGAGTTTCATCAACAGACAACCAGACCTGTTTTGGACAAATTTCAACAATTAAATTTATCTTATCAAGGATGTTTGGACACAAATGCAATATAATTCGCAAAGCAAGATGAACAGGAGGATGTAACAAGGAAAACCTTTGAACAAATGTTCGCAAGGAAAAACCTCGGGAGGCTTTTGGAAAGCCTACCTAAACAAAAAAGTCTTATTGATCTTAGTAGTTTCTGAGTACAAAGTGCAGCACAAGAGTGAGCGAGAGTGTGTAACGTGAATACATTTGCATTCTAAGGGGTTATATATACACGATTGTAACCGAAAATAACAACTTGACTGCCATGCTGATATCCCGCCTAGAACCTCGCTATCTGTTGATGAGGATCAACTGTTATCTCTTTGGTTGATAAATGGGGTCATTATGTTGTCGCTTGACCAAGTCCAAACGGTCATATGGTTGAATTATTTTATTCATAATTCCGTCCCTGAAAATTAGGTAATATACAATAAACAGTTTCAAGGTGTTATTCCAAGATGTAAATTAAGACGTTACCTCAAGGTGGATGACCAAGATGTAGAACATGCTGAGTGAAAATTTTAGTGTGAACAATTGCCCCCAAAATATTGAGGCTTTCCATACTAAATACGGAAAGTTTTAATATTTTGACAAAAATATCTTCGTGTGTCGGTTGAAAGAAAGTTGCAGAGTCATGATAGAAATCAATAACCGTCATTCTCGGATGGCCCTAATATCAATAAATCTCTTCAAATCTCTTCCATGCCGGTGTCTTTCCCTATATTATGGCAAGATCATCCTAGAAGGTGTAATCTTCTTCCGTATTCACCAAATTCAAAGTGCAATTTCTTCAACATCATTTCCCAAAAAGTGAGTTTGCCTCATCGCATCATCAGATCAGTTTTCTCAAGAAGTTCATTCATATCCATACTGACATATGTCTTTATTTACAGTGACTCGGTCCGGCTTTACAATGAACGGTATCGCGGCTAAGTATAAGGGCAAGAGGAAAGTAGAAGGGAGTCTACCTGAAGCAGACGATAAGGTCATTTTGAAGAGGAAGAGGGAGGATCAAGATACAAACGCGAAGAAGCAAACTCGAAGTGAGGAGGTGTTAGAGAGTCAGGTAATGGGTCATTTGAATTTTTGCTTGGATATCCTTTTGCGTATTGGTCAATATCACTTGTTTGTTGATAACAGGCCGTATCGATTGCCAAGATGATGTCCAAAGAAATCAGAATGTGGAAAGTAAAATGTGACACTTTAGACATGGATAGAGCTGAATATGAGAAGGATCTGAAGGATGCTTTCAAAATACTGAGAGAGAAGAGGTTAGAAGTCAAGGCTAAGGATGAAGAAATTTCGAAATGGAGATCCAGACTTGCCAGTGTTGATACGAGGCATGAGAGGGAGATGGAGATACTCCGTGATGACATGTTGAATGAGCCTGCAAAGTCAGTTTTTGAAGCAAGAATCCAAATGATCAAAGAATACCGGGAATGAGAGCACGTGAATTGGGACTTAGATGAGGAGAATGCATCCTTGCAGAGGATCCTCGATGAAAAAATGGGTGAAGTTACTTCCAAGAAGGTTGAGCAGGTTGACGATGCTCAAGACAGTAATACTGAATGACAATAGGATGTTTTATATTTCAAAAACAATTGACTTGGTGAGGGGTTACCCTCAAAAGGAGATTTTTGGTTTGTAATGACTCATAAGAGTCAGCACATTATCTTTTTTGGGAGATGTTGGGTTGGTTTAAAATCTTATTTTCGCTGGACGTTTTGCCTCCTTTCTTTGATATATTAACCTTGGGATTACTGTTCTGATTATGGACTTTTTGTTGTTCATGGGTAGCATGTGTATGTCACAACCACTTTACAGGGATAACATGTCAATGTTATAACCAAGTTGAAAAGACAACATGTAACAATGTTGTAACCAAGTTGAAAAGACAACATGTAACAATGTTGTAACCATTTGAATCTTAGCTCTCACATGGTGAGAAAATGTGCGCACGGGCGGGGTTATGATAACCAATAGACTTAGAAATGATGTAAAATCTTTTAAACCGTAGGAGGTGAAATACCTTTACGTGCGCATGAGGCAGGTTTACGATAATAAACTTTAGAAAAAATGTATAACCATTTAAGCCATGGAAGATGTTTACCTTACAACTTGGAGATGTTGACAGTTGCACAGCTGCACATGTTGACCATACAGTCATGCATTTTGGACTATCGCAGTTTATAATGATATCTTGCAAAAACAAGCATACGTTAGGGTTGGGTGTTAGCTTGGCTAACACCCCTCCAATGCTTAATTCAGTAGAGGTTATGATTTAAATAAAAAGGAAATAAAATTAAAAGAAGTTATTTTGAGAGAAAGCTCGTACCTGGGTGTAATTGTGATACATTTCAACTTACATGTAAAAATGTTTCAGGTGTAGGGCGTTCCAGCTTCTAGGTATTTTGATGCCATCTGGGGTAGATAACCAATATGCCCCCTTTCCAGCTTCACCATCAACGAGGTAGGGACCTTCCCACTTTGGAGCCAGTTTTCCTGCATGCAACTCTCTAGTATTTTGGAACACCTTTCTTAGCACCATGTCTCCAGCCTGAAAGTGTCTTATTATCACGTTCTTGCTGTACGACTTGGCAATTCTTTGTTGATAGGCAGCCATTATTATCTTGGCTATGTCCCTGAGTTCGTCTACGGTATCTAAATCCTAAGCCAGAAGGTAATTGTTGTCTCTAGGAGTCAACAGCCCATATCTTGCGGTCGGTATTGTTACCTCTACGGGGAGTACAGCCTCAGTGCCAAATACTAAAGAATATGGCGTATATCCCGTAGCGTTTTTAAATGTCGTCCTATCGGCCCATAATACAAGTGGTAATTCATCGGCCCATCTTCCCCTTTTTTCATCCAAATGCTTTTTCAAATTATTGATGATCAACTTGTTGCTTGACTCAGCTTGTCTGTTGGCTTGAGGATGCTCGGGGGCTGATGTTATCAATTTGATTCCCCATCTTACACAGAAATCCCTGGTCTTTTTGCTGATAAACTGAGAACCGTTGTCACAAATGATTTCTGAGGGAACGCCAAATCAGCTTAAGATGTTTTTCTTTAAGAACGAGATGACCTCCCTGTCTCATACTTGTACATACGCCTCCACTTTGATCCATTTAAAAAAATAGTCTGTCATGGCTAACATGAACACTCTTCCCCTGGAGCTTTTGGTAACTTGCCGACTATATCTATGCCCCATTACATGAAAGCCTAGGATGAAAGTACAGGGTGTAGAGGTTCGGCGGGTTGATGCAAGATGTTACTGTGCCGTTGACATGCATCACACTTTAAGGAAAAATCCATGGCGTCTTGTCTCATCGTGGGCCAATAGTATCCCATTTTAAAGGCTTTGGAAGATAAAGACTTACCCCTAGAGTGATTCCCACACTCACCGGCATGTAGATCGTGTAGGACTTCATCGACTTCCCTTGGCTCTAAACATTTCATGTATAGACCGGTTGTAGATCTTCTAAACAATTTGTTATTAATTAAGGTGAATCTTGATATGTTCATCATGAACGACCTTAAATTCTTAACGTCCGGCGGAATGGTTCCGTCTTGCAAATATTGTATAATAGGTTGGATCAATGTTGAAGACGCGCCCTGGCCCGGAGGAGATGCTTCCGAATGATCTAGAGTCACACATTCTTCAGTTTGATCAATGGCTGGATGTTGGACGTAGACGATCGGGATGTTGGTATTTATTATCGCTCCACATGCTGATCCTAGGTTGGCCAAAGCGTCAGCTTCGGCATTCCCATCGCGTGGTAGCTGTTCCAAGGAAAAACTAACAAAACGCGCTGCCAATGCTTTAACATGTTGGAGGTAAAGTGTCATTCTGGCATTTTTAGCTGCATAAGACCCGTTAAAGTGATTAACTAATAACAAATAATCGATAAAGACGTTAAGATGAGTGATATCTAAGATAAGAGCAGTAGATAAACCCATGATCAGAGCTTCATATTCGGCTTCGTTATTTGTTGCTTGGAATTCACAAGAGACAGCCTGAGGGATTAATTCGCCATGAGGCGATTTTAACAAGATACCCAATCCTGCACCCCTTGAGTTGGATGCTCCATCTATGAACAACGTCAAATACCTGGGAGAATCATTGCCTTCGAGATGTTGGACCTCTAGCTCCACCTCAGGTTGCAAGGTAGCACTGAAATCGGCTACAAAATCTGAAAGTGCTTGTGACTTGATTGTACTCCTGGGTTCATAAGAGATTTCATACGTGCTGAGCTTGACTGACCATTTGGCCATTCTCCCTAACATCTCAGGGGTTCTCATAACAGTCCTGATAGGATAGTTAGTTTCACAATAATATGATGCGTTTCAAAGTAATGACGTAATTCAGTAGATGCATTGATTAAAGCGAGAATAAGTTTTTATAGATGGGAGTACCTGGTTTCCGTATCTAAAAGAGATTTACTTACATAGTAAACAGGTCGTTGACCGCCTTGATCTTCCTTTACCAGGATGGCACTTACCGTACTCTCTGATACGGCTAGGTATAAGTAGAGGGGTTCACCAGGTTCTGGTTTAGCGAGAAGAGGTGAAGATGTGAGATATCTTTTGAGGTTTAAGAAGGCTTCTTCGTGCTGCTCGGTCCACTGGAACAACCTGTTCTTCCTCAAGATGCCGTAGAACAATTTACACTTTTCGGAGGACTTAGAAATAAATCGATTTAAGGCCGCTATTCGTCCCGTCAATCTTTGTACATCTTTGATGGTTTTAGGAGATTGCAGGTTGAGGATAACTTTGATTTGTTCTGGGCTGGCCTCGATTCCCCTCTTAGTCACCATGTACCCCAAAAACTTCCCAGCTCTAACTCCAAAGTCACATTTGGAAGGGTTCAGCTTCATATTGAAGGCTTCTAAGATGTCAAAGGCTTCTGCCAAGTGTTGCACATGATCTTCTATATTTTTGGACTTGACCACCATGTCATCTATGTATACTTCCATCATTTTGCCGAGATGGTCCTTGAACATCTTGTTCACCAGTCTTTGATAGGTTGCCCCTGCATTTTTTAATCCAAATGGGATGGCAATATAACAATATATACCTTCAGGGGTTATGTAGGCGATATCTTCTTGATCCGAAGGCTCCATTTGGATTTGCTGATAGCTCGAAGAAGCGTCCATGAAGGTCAACACATCATGACCAGCTGTTTCATTTACCAGAGAGTCGATATGAGGCAACGGGAAAGGATCCTTGGGACATGCTCTGTTCAGGTCGGTGAAATCTACGCATACACACCATTTCCCATTTTTCTTCTCAACAACCACCACGTTGGCGAGACACCTAGGGTACTGTACCTCCCTGATCATCTTGGATTTTAGCAGTTTCTCTACTTCCTCTTTGATGATTTGATTCCGTTCTTGAGCAAATTTCCTCCTCTTTTGATGGACCGGCTCATAAAAAATAATCTGCTGGCCCAGGGAGGCATCCAGACGCCATGCTGGTAGTTCCATCTTGTCTTCGTTGGAATACTTGGCATGACGTTTCGCTGCAGAGTACGTGGTGCCAAAAATGTCTGATCCTCCTGTGATAAAATTGACCACCTTAGTTCCAGGAGGAGGTGGAGATGGAGCGTCAGCTACAGCTTCCTTTGTTTCAGTTTGTCCTTTTCTTTTCCCAAGCAAATCTTTGAGGAAGCCTTTCGAAAGTAAGTGACTGATCTCTTTTCTCAAGGCAATGCAGTTGTCGGTAGTGTGGCCAAAATTCTCATGGTAAGCACACCATTTGGATTTGTCCTTCCAAGGCGAGGATCTATCGGCTGCCTTTGGCCATCTCACCTTGGCACCTAAGTTGTCCATTGCGTGTAGGAGTCCTGAAACATCAACAGAAAACAATAGTCACTAATCTTAGGATAAGATGTATCATCTTCAATACCATCGTCTTCTACGACATTAATTTTAGAAGAGTCAGTTTTAGAGCCTATTAGATCGATAATGAGAGGTGTCCGCTTTTCTGTCAGGATTTTCATATGTTGACGTTGATAAGTGACTATTATATAGTCATTTATCCTAAGTTTTTATATATTTTTACTTAGTTAAATTACCATTTTCATCTCATTTTAGTATATTTTAGTTCCTTTTTCATATTTATTAGATTTTACGCTTTTTGGTATACTCTATGCATTTTAGACAGGTTTTTGGAGTCTATTATGATCAAAGGATGCTTAGACATCTTGGTGCAAAGGCATGGAGGAGCAACAAACAAATCAAACACACAAAGCCAAATTCCAGCCAGAGCGGCCGTGCAGCCAAAAGGGAGCGGCCGTGCACTTGGCCAGGTCAAGGCCATTTTTGGCCCCAAAACGCAGAGTGGCCGTGTCTTGAAAAGTGATCGGCCGTGTAAGCCTTCAGAGCGGCCGTGCAGTAGAAGTGGAGCGGCCGTGCACTTGGCCTGTTCAAAAATCCAAAATTGGCGCCAAGGGAGCACGGCCGTGCAACTCCCTTGACTCGGTCGTTCAAGTCGCGTCTGCAGAATTAAAAGGCACCTCTTGAAGAGTTTCCTCCCAATTATAAAAAGACCCATTGTACTCAGTCCTAGATACCGAATTTTCATAGAATTTTCATCAGAAATTGTTAGATATTAGATACAAATACTTATTACATTGATTTCCAAAGATCTATTGAAGATTCAAGTCTACATTTGTTCTTGGAGTTCCTTTGGGAAAGAAGCAATAAAGTTGAAGCATTATTCCAGCCATTCATTGTTAGAACATGGATTAATTAATATGTGTTATTTAATTCCATTTGTTATAATCATTTAATAATGTTAAAGTATAGACAAAATGTGTAGAATTCCATTAGGTGTAAGTACCATTAAATGATGGGCATAATGGTAACTTCACACCACCATCTTTATGAAAGTGTGTATTCCCTAAATGAAGTGCCCCTTCTCTATCTATATAAAGGCTATCCATCAGCCATTTAGAGATACTTATTCATTTACAAAATTCAGTCACAAATCTTCTCTTTTATTCACTAAGAAGATCAAGTGTGGGCACTATCATTTAGAAGATCTACTCTTCCCTACTTTGAAGAATATCTTCATACTTCGTTTTACGCAAGAACAAGACTAAGAACAATCATGGAATCACAAGGTACACGCTTCCGTATTATTCTTCTTCTTCTTCTCCTTCTCTTCTTAATCTAGTTGTGAGTCGGTTCATGGTTAATGGATCGTTTATGTTCCAACAATTGGTATCAGAGCCTACTCATATACTAGATTGAGTTTGAAATTCTTATAAAGCCTTATGCTTTAATTCTTGTATGATTTCATTTAGTTTTTGTTCTTGTTCATGATACTCATCTTGTCTAAGAGTATTATATTCATAAACTTCATTCTATTTCTGATTTTGGTTTACACAAGGCTTTCAATTCTTAATGTAAGATTATCCTATTTTGGACATAGCCACCATCATTTGATGCGTTGTGAGTTTGTTCAAATGTATAGCCACACATTTAAAAATGTGATGTGAGTATAAGGATCTACTTGCTTTGGTTGAATAATCATTCACCATTAAGTTAAGAATTGATAGTCTAAAGGGTATTGGATGTTATGTCTCGTTGTCCTGGCAAAGGGCCCGGCGCCCTCCATGGGGTAATAATTGAACTAAACTTTTGGTCATTTTAAATGCTGTGAACCATCCTAAAGGAAGGCGGGTGTTTAAAGTGAATTGTTTATATTCTTTATTGCCGGGGAACAAGTACCTTAAACTTTAGGACACCTTTTGTACTTGATCCGGCCCAAAAGAAGGCAAGTATTTAAAGTGTGTTGTTTAAGCTATTTGTTTACCTTAAGATAAATCAAATTGTGAGTCAATTCGTAATCCAAAGATTAGTCTTGATGTCATGTTGATTATCTTTTATTTTGATGGAATTCATTTGATATAATTAATCATTATGTAGTTTCTTATATATGTTTTATTTCATTCTTGTTCTTCTCCTTCAGATTTGATTAATGCTTCATCCGTAACTACTGCTATAAATGATGTACCTTTGCTTACTGGGACTAAACTTAAAACTTGGAAAAAATAATATAACGATGATCTTAGGCAATATGGACATCGATCACGCATTTGGGGAATCAAGTCCCGCTGCTCTCACTAAAGGAAATACCGTTATAGAACGGAAAAATGTTGAGCAATGGGAACGGTCCAACCGCGTGAGTCTAATGATCATGGAAAATGCAGTTTCAGAGACATTTTTGGACAATGTCTCTGAAATCGAAAATGCTGAGTTTTTTCTTGAATTCTTGTGGAAACTTGTTTCCATTCGGTACAAGGTTGACGAAAATCTTCGGGAGTACATTATCGAATTATTTCATCTTTCGATCAAACTAAAAGCACTTAAGTTAGAGATTTCGGAAGATTTGCTCGTGCACTTAGTTTTGATCTATCTTCCTCCTCAATTTGGTCCTTTTGAAGTGACCTATAAATGTCAAAAGAAAAAGTGGAATATTAATGGATTACTTTCACATATGACATTAGAGGAAGATAGGATGAAATATCTCAAATTAGAAAGTACTCACTCATCATTTACTTCTTCTCGTGGGATTAAGAGAAGAGGGAAGGAAATTGCGGTTGCAAGTAAGAAGCATAAGGGATCATTTAAAGATCATAAAGTCAAGAAATGCTTCTTTTGCAAGGACCTTACTCGCATGAAGAACGACTACCATAAGTATCGCAAATGGCGAATTCAGGATGGTATGTCATTTGGTCTTGTTTGTACTAAGGCAAATTTGGTTTCAATTCCTTAATATACATAGTGGTTGTATTTGGTGCAACAACTCACATTAGTTCATGTATGCAGGGTTACCTGAATTTCCGAATTCTCAGTGAAGATGAGAAATACATCTATATGGAAGCTGGAAATCCGGTTGAAGTTATAGGCATAGGGACTTTTAGATTATTGATAAGTACTGGCTATTATTTTGTATTAAATAATAAATTCACTGTACCATCCTTTTGATGGAGTTTAATATCTATCACAATTTTGACAAGGAAGGTTACTCTTGTTCTTTGGTAATAATAAATGTGATCTTTATTTTAAATTCCAAACTTGTCGGTACGGTACTAGTACTTTGTCATATATCGATAATCTTAATTTACTTGACACGGTCAAGAAAATGAATGGGTCCCATAATAATGAAACCAAAACTAAAGGCACTAAGCAAAAGTTATCAAGTGAAAATTCTTGTATTCTATGGCATAGGCGTTTGGGTCATATCTCCAAAGGGAGAATTGATAAAGCTTATGTCGGAGGGAATCCTAAAATTAACTTGATACTCCGGATAAAATTTTTGCATTAAGTGTTTTAAAGAATAAATTTACAAACATTAAAGGAAATAAAATTTTTAGAATATCAAACGTCTTGGAACTAATTCATATGGACATTTGTGGACCATTCATTAATCCTTCATGGAATGGTCAACAATATTTCATTACGTTCATGGATGATTACTCTCGTTATGGATACATTATTTTCTTCATGTAAAGTTTCAATCATTGGACGTTTTCAAGTCTTTTAAGGCATAAGAAAGACCATTAAGAACGTTAAATCCGATCATAGTAGTGAAAACTACGGACGGTATAATGTATTGGGTGAATAACGTCCGAGTCTTTTATACTCGCTATTTTTTTGAAGAGTGTAGGATTGTCCCTCACTACACCATGCCGGGAAAACCTAGCATAGTATATTGGAGAGACATAATAGAATCCTTAAAGATATGGTAAGAAGTATGTTTTCTTGTACTTCTTTACCTCACTCATTATGGGCGAAGCATTAAAAACCGCAGCTTATATTCTCAATAGAGCACCTTCAAAAAGCTACCGACAAAACCCCTTATGAGTTATGGACGAATAAGAAACCGTCCTTAAATCATCTTCATGTATGGGGGTGTCCAGCAGAAGCTAGACCTTATAGGCCTAATGAGGGCAAACTGGACCTTAATACTGTTAGTAGCTATTTTGTGGGTATGCCGAGAGATCTAGGGGATATAAATTTTATGACCCGAAAACTAGAACATTTTTCGAGACTGGCAATGTTAGGTTCCTTGAGGATGTTGAATTTAATGGGAGAAATAGTAATGATTTTGAATTTGAAGAGTTAGAGGAACCACTTTTATTCCTCAAACTTTAGTTCCTGTTGGAAATCAAGTAATTGTACCTGAAATTCAACAAAGAACATACAATTCAAAATAATATAGAGACTCCCGTAAATAACGGACAACATGAAAATGTTGGACATAATGAAATTCAACAACCTCAAAATGAGGATGAACCGGTGCCCTTAAGGAGATCTACTAGAGAAAGAAGAAATATTATTCCGAATATTTATGATATGTATCTTGCGGAGAACGAGGACACCTTAGGTTTAGTGGGAGATGATCTAATCACCTTCCATGAAGCCATTAATAGTTCTAATTCTCATAAGTGGATCAATGCCATTAATGAGGAGTTAAAATCAATGAAAGACGATGACATTTGGGATCTTGTCCCATTACCTGAAGGTATAAAACCTATTGGTTATAAATTGATATTTAAAACCAAAAGGGATTAGCAAGGTAATATGAAAAGATATAAGGCACGTCTTGTTACTAAATGATTTACTCAAAAGGAAGGCATTGATTATAAAGAAATATTTTTCCGGTATCTTCTAAAACCTCTTTTATGATCATTATGGCATTAGTGGAACATTATGATCTTGAGCTTCATCAAATGGATGTTAAGACAACTTTTCTCAATGGCAACATTGAGGAAACTATCTATATGAAGAAACCAGAAATGGTGACTAATTCGGATCAAACTAGTCAACTGGTTTGTAAACTTAAGAAATCCATTTATGGGCTTAAGCAAGCATCTCGTCAATGGTACTTAAAATTTAACCAAGTTATTCTTTCATTTGGCTTTGAAATGAATCTTGGTGAAGATTGTGTGTACCATAAGTTCAGTGGGAGTAGATTTATTATTTTGGTCTTTTATGTGGATTTGGATGATATTTTTCTTGCTAGTAATGATAAGGACCTTCTAAAAGAAACTAAGAAATTTCTCAAACAAATTTGAGATGAAAGATCTTGGTAAGGCATCTTTTGTATTGGGAATCCAAATTCATCGTGATCATTCACGAGGTATTTTAGGATTATCACAAAAGAGCTATATAGAGAAGGTATTACAAAGGTTTAGCATGGAAAATTGTAAACCACATGACACCCATGTCTCTAAGGGAGATAAATTCAGTTTAAAGTAAATGTCCTAAAGATTAATTTTAAATCCAAGTATATGGAAAATATCCCTTATGCACCGGCAGTAGGAAACTTAATGTATGCGCAAGTCTGTACTCGTACAGACCTTGTATTTATTATTGGGATGCTTGGTCAATACCAAAGCAATTCGGAAAGAAGAACATTAAGTCGCATCCAAAAGAATGATATAAAACATTAAACTACATGCTTATGTATATAAAATCGGATCATTTTGAGATCATTAAGTATTCCGATTATGTTTTAGTGGATGCAAAGATGTCGAAAGACATCATATGGTTATGTCTCTTGTTGAAGAGAAATAAGTATAAAATGAACAAATAGATATACAACTTATAGGATCAAACTCCATGTTATTGAATCCATTTTGTAAAGCGTAATCTCTTTTGATGTTTCACGAGCATACTGCTCATATGGGTGAAACGACTTTTGATAATGCTTAAATCGCGGGAGTTTGTGTTGTTTTCTATTTCTTTTTGTTGTTATTATTTATATTGATCTCATTTGG
The DNA here is from genome assembly GCA_022495995.1 of Adenophora triphylla var. japonica. Classification (NCBI taxonomy): domain Eukaryota; kingdom Viridiplantae; phylum Streptophyta; class Magnoliopsida; order Asterales; family Campanulaceae; genus Adenophora; species Adenophora triphylla. The sequence goes on along the minus strand of JAFEMH010006898.1, from coordinate 22,662 downwards.
TTAAGTAGGACTAGTTGGAGAATATATATATGCGTTCTTCATATATATTCATTAATATTCCATGCTACATATCTATACTTAATCTATGTCGTTTAGTTGGATATATATATGTGATTAATGTGGGTTTAGTTGCGAATCAATTACAACGACTGCCCCTTTAGTCCCTATACTTATAAGACTAATGGACGGGATTGTGTTGGATGACAATAAACGTGCACATAAGGGTTGTCATTCATGTTATAAATGATTAAGGAATTTATTTAGTAAAAGATACATATTAATATTAATCCAAGTGGGAGATTGTTAGAACAGGGATTAATTAATATGTGTTATTTAATTTCATTTGTTATAATCATTTAATAATGTTAAAGTATAGACAAAATGTGTAGAATTTCATTAGGTATAAGTACCATTAAATGATGGGCATAATGGTAACTTCACACCACCATCTTTATGAAAGGGTGTAGTCCCTAAATGAAGTGCCCCTTCTCTATCTATATAAAGGCTATCCATCAGCCATTTAGAGACACTTATTCATTTACAAAATTCAGTCACAAATCTTCTCTTTTATTCACTAAGAAGATCAAGTGTGGGCACTATCATTTAGAAGATCTACTCTTCCCTACTTTGAAGAATATCTTCATACTTCGTTTTACTCAAGAACAAGACTAAGAACAATCATGGAATCACAAGGTACACGCTTCCGTATTATTCTTCTTCTTCTTCTCCTTCTCTTCTTAATCTAGTTGTGAGTCGGTTCATGGTTAATGGATCGTTTATGTTCCAACATTCATCTCTCATTTCATCATAAGTTTCTCTTACTCTATTCCTTATATTATTGCTTATCTATTTTACATGGCTAGTGAGTAATCCCCCTTGTTCTTGGGGTTGGAAACTCAAAGCATAAACCGTTCATCATCTTAAAATATGAAAGTCTTGTCTTCTATCTTCATCTAAACAATTTCTTTATATCAATCTCTAAATGACTTACATTTTGGAGACGTCCAACTTGTATGATTCAGTCAATTGAGAGAAGGACCTAGCGGAGAATCTCGATTGACGAAACCATATAAAGAAACTGGGTTCCATTGATCACGAAAGTAGTTCAACGGCCTAGGGATGTTCCTTTAATGGAAAGTATGTTGACTCTCGTTCTTAATGGATTCTTACTAATTATGGTCAGCTAGAGATAAGCCGGAATGCCCGTTTGTGACAGGGCGGGAGTACCATAAACGAAAATCTCAAACAGTTAGGACATAATTAGTGAAGAATACAAACTCTACTGTCTTAACCCGAAGTAGTGTAAGCCTAACGTATCATCCTTGATTTTTATGAAAACCTTTATTTCCTAAGACAATGACTATTTGATGAACAAATTATGTGTATGATTTCCAATTCCGAGAATGCTTCGTTTATAAAGTTTTATTTAAAGTATTTTCTGTATATGTTTCTTTCTCTTTCCAAAACCAATCTTTATCTCCCCCAATCTCTTTTATAATTTTAATAAAGACGAAAACAATTCCAAAGTAAATCTTGTCTCCATGGGATCGACCCGTACTTGCACCCGCTATATTGCAATAGCCCGTGCGCTTGTGGATTTTAAATAAACCGTTAGGTTTCGATCGAACAAGTTTTTGGCGCCGTTGCTGGGGACAAAGGTTTACTTTTAGTTTTTGTCTTTACTACATAAATAATTTGTTTTATTTTGTTTTCCTATTGTTTTGTTTTTACTTCCGATAAATTGTTACGTTTAATTTGAGTGTTTTTCTTATAGTGTATGAAACGGGCTCGGACATTCTTTGACAATTTTGATCCAGAACCCGAACGAAGCTTTCACGAAAGATTAAGAAAATTTAAAGAGACACTAAGCAAGCATACGGCGGAAGGAGAGCCACAAACACCAGCTAGGACCCTACGGGACTTTGTGAATCCAAGTACCCCGGGAACTAGATCCCCTATAGTTGTGCCGAATGCCGGAGCGGCACACTTTGAGATAAAGCCGCAACTTTTGCATATGGTTATGAATAACCAATATAGCGGCACTGCTTTCGAAGATCCTCATCTCCACATCCAAACATTCCTTGAATACTGTGATACCACACGTATTCAGAATGTTACCCCGGAAGCAATTTGGATGCGCCTTTTTCCTTTCTCTCTTAAGGATAAGGCGAAGCAATGGTTAAATTCGGTCCCCCAAAATTCATTAACAACATGGGACCAAATTCAAGAAGCATTCCTTGGTCGTTTTTTCCCACCAAGCAAAACAGCCCAAATCCGCACAAAGATCACTAACTTCTGCCAAACAGATAGTGAAACTTTGTATGATGCATGGGAGCAGTTCAAGGAACTTCTCAAAATGTGCCCCCACCACGGGCTAGAAAAGTGGTTGATTGTTCACACATTCTACAACGGTCTCATATTCAAGACAAGAGAGACCATTGATGCCGCTGCAGGAGGAGCGTTGATGAACAAGGGAGTCGATGAGGCATATGACCTTATCGAAAATATTTCATTGAACCATTACCAATGGTCAAATGAGAGGGAGCAACAACAAGGTACGCCTGGTAAATATAATGTTGATGCAGTTACTCTTCTCTCTTCTAAGGTTGACATGCTTTTGAAAAAATTTGAAAACCTTAATGTCAATCCCGTGGCTAATGTAAATGTTTTATGTGAACTATGTGGGTCTAACTCACATAGTATGGATAATTTCGAGTTACTTGACATTACTTCTAATGATCAAGTGAAATTTGTAAATTCTGGACAGAAGGGGGGGATGTATTCTAATACATACAATCCCGAATGGAGGAATCACCCCAACTTCTCCTATAAGAATAACAACGTTCTAAACCCGCAACCATCTACACAACATCCGGGATTCACATTTAGAAATTTCAACACTACTTCAAATGCTTTTTCTCCCCCTAAGTCAAAATTAGATCTTTTAATGAATTTCATAGTTGAAAGCAAAAATAATCAAGAAAAGACTAATACTGAATTTAGGGAATGTTTCAAGTTATTAAATGATAGATTTGATAACTTAGCCGCCCATAACAATATGCTAAATGAACATGCTAAGGCGGTAGTTACTAGAAGCGGGAAAGATCTTATTGATTGTCTTCCTAAGGAAAATAATCCCATTGAGGAAAGTATTAGTCAAAACCCGCCTATGGTTGAGACTAATGATGAGGTTGATAAGGGAATAGAATCCCCTAAAATAACTAGAAATTTTGATCCGCCAATACCTTACCCGCAAAGGTTGGTAAAGGCAAAGCTTGATAAACAATTTGCAAAATTTTTGGAAGTTTTAAAATCTATTTACATTAATGTACCTTTTACCGATGCTTTGCAACAAATGCCTTCTCATGCCTAAATTCCTAAAAGATATCATTTCTAACAAAAGGAAGCTAGAAGAAAATGAGACTGTTCCATTAACGGAAGAAGTAAGTGCTGTTCTACAAAAAAGGTTACCTCCAAAATTAAAAGAACCCGACACTTTCTCTATTCCTTGTAATATAGGTAAAATTAATGTAGATAATGCCATGCTAGACCTTGGAGCTAGCGTAAGCCTCATCCCACTTTCAGTTAGCAAAAGAGTTGGTGTGGGGGAATTAAAACCTACAACCATATCTCTGCAATTAGCGGACCGTTCCATTAAATATTCGGTGGGTATTATGGAAGATGTCCCTTGCCAAATCGGGAAATTAATCATCCCGGTTGACTTCGTAGTTCTTGAGATAGAAGAGGATAATCATATTCCTGTAATTCTGGGTAGACCATTTCTTGCCACAGCTGGAGCAATTATAGACGTTAAACATGGTAACCTCTCTTTGAATGTAGGAAATGATAAAGTAGAGTTTAACTTGTCTAAATTTATGAAAAATCCCGATCTTGAGAACCCTTGCTTAGACATTAACGTACTAGAATCCATTAGCAAGGAATTAGAAAGTCCCCCACTAGAGAAAAGTCTTATAGATTGGAAGAGAACTTTGCACGATGATGACGATAATGAAATTGCAAATTATACTATGCTTTTAGATACTAATCATGTAGCAAAGTCTAGTGGCAACACTGATTATGAAGAGTTGGAGACTAAAGCCGAGCCATCCAACAAAGAGGAAAAGGAGGTAATTAAGGCACCTCAAGTTGAGTTAAAACCTCTTCCTACAAATCTAAGGTATGAATTTTTGGGACCTAACTCTACTTATCCCGTGATTATAAATACTAAACTAGGCCCTCTTGAAACTGAAAAGTTATTAAATGAGCTTAGGTTGCATCAAAAAGCCATAGGATATACGATAGATGACTAAAAAGGGATTCATCCAAAAATTTGCATGCGTAGGATTGATTTAGAGAAGATCATAAACCCTCCATTGAGCAACAAAGAAGACTCAATCCTAACATGAAGGAAGTAGTTAAAAAAGAAGTCATTAAATTACTTGACGCGGGCTTTATCTATCCAATTGTGGATAGCAAATGGGTGAGCCCCATGCAAGTTGTCCCTAAGAAGGGAGGAATGACAGTCATTCGAAATGATAAGGATGAATTAATCCCAACAAAGACTGTCACGGGTTGGCTCATGTGTATTAGACTACAGAAAATTAAATAAAGCCACCCGAAAGGATCATTTTCCCCTTCCCTTTATAGACCAAATGCTAGAAAGATTGGCCAAGCATTCCAATTTTTGTTATTTGGACGGATATTCGGGATTCTTTCAAATCCCTATCCATCCAGACGACCAAGAAAAAACTACTTTTACTTGTCCTTATGGTACCTTAGCTTATAGAAGAATGCCCTTCGGACTTTGTAATGCTCCCGCCACTTTTCAGCGTTGTATAATGTCCATTTTTTCCGATTACATAGAAAATATAATGGAAGTTTTTATGGATGATTTCTCTGTTTATGGATATTCTTTTGACGAATGTTTGAAAAATTTATCTAAAGTCCTACAACATTGTGAAGAAGTTAATCGTGTTTTAAATTGGGAAAAATGTCACTTTATGGTAAATGAAGGGATAGTATTAGGACATATGGTGTCCGAAAAAGGGATAGAAGTAGATAAGGCAAAAATTGAGATTATTGAAAAATTACCTCCGCCTACTAATGTTAAAGGAATAAGAAGTTTTCTTGGTCACGCCGGTTTTTACCGACGATTTATAAAGGATTTCTCAAAAATTTCTAAACCTTTAACTAATCTACTAATGAAAGATGCTCCATTTGTGTTCGATAGCCCTTGTCTTGAAGCATTTAACAGGATGAAGGAAGCTTTGGTGTCCGCTCCTATCGTACAACCACCCGATTGGGATCTCCCTTTCGAAATAATCTGCGATGCAAGTGATTTTGCAGTTGGAGCTGTTCTAGGGCAGCGAAAAGACAAGAAAACACATGCTATATACTATGCTAGCCGAACACTAGATGAAGCACAAATGAATTACGCCACCACAGAAAAAGAACTGTTGGCCATGGTATTTGCTATGGATAAGTTTCGGTCATATTTGGTGGAATCAAAAGTAATCGTATACACGGATCACGCAGCAATAAGATACTTATTGGCAAAGAAGGATGCAAAGCCAAGATTGATAAGGTGGATCCTTCTCCTCCAAGAGTTTGATTTAGAAATCCGTGATAAAAAGGGAACAGAAAATTTGGTCGCAGATCATTTATCCCGTCTTCCCAAAGATTTGGAAATTTCCAATAATGATGACTTTCCAATTGATGATTCATTTTCGGACGATCATTTTCTTGCTATAAACAATGTCGAAACCCCTTAGTTTGCGGACATTGTTAATTACCTAGCATGTAAGATTCTCTCCCCAGAAATGAGTTATCAACAAAAGAAGAGATTCTTATCAGAAATTAAATACTATTTTTGGGAAGATCCGCTCCTTTTTAAGCATTGCGCAGATGGAATCATTAGGCAGTGTGTACCTAATGAAGAGATTAATGACATTCTTTATCATTGTCATTCATCCCCTTATGGCGGTCATGCAAGCACAGCCAAAACCGCCGCCAAGGTTCTTCAATCAGGTTTCTTCTGGCCCACACTCTTCAAAGATTCTCGACATTTCGTTATTTCTTGTGATCGTTGCCAAAGAACCGGCAACATTTCGAGAAGAAATGAAATGCCTCTTAATAATATTTTAGAGGTTGAAATCTTTGTCGTATGGGGCATTGATTTCATGGGACCATTTCCAACGTCCTTCAACAATAACTATATTTTAGTAGCAGTGGACTACGTCTCAAAATGGGTAGAAGCCATAGCATCTCCAACAAACGACTCAAAAGTCGTCATGAAGCTTTTCAAGGATATAATTTTTCCAAGATTCGGGGTTCCAAAAGTTATCATAAGTGATGGTGGTTCGCATTTTTCACATCGCCAATTCGAGGCTTTATTAAAAAAATACGGAGTCTATCATAAAACGGGCACCGGGTATCATCCTCAAACAAGCGGACAAGTGGAAGTATCGAACCAGGAAATAAAGTGGATTTTGGAGAAAACGGTAATAAGTTCAAGGAAGGATTGGTCAATAAAATTGAACGATGCTTTATGGGCTTATCGCACCGCTTTCAAAACACCCATCGGAACAACTCCTTTTTGTTTGGTGTATGGAAAGCCATATCATTTACCAGTGGAGCTTGAACACAAAGCATATTGGGCGATTAAAGCTCTAAACTATGACCTAGCAGAAGCCGGTGAAAAGCGAAAACTTCAGTTACAAGAGCTCGAAGAACTCCGATATGAAGCATACGAAAGTGCCAAGTTATACAAGGAAAAAACGAAGAAATGGCATGATGCTCGTATCATAAAAAAGGATTTCAAAGAAGGAGACATGGTACTACTTTTTAACTCTCGTTTAAGGCTTTTTCCAGGTAAGTTAAAATCAAGATGGACGGGCCCATATCAAGTTCGTAAAGTATATCCATACGGAGCCATTGAAATTGGGAACGAAGCACAAGGAGAGTTCAAGGTAAACGGTCAAAGGTTAAAGAACTACATGACCGGAGACCCGATTGGAGTAGTTTCATTCATAAAACTAGACAAACCCACCACCCAATCTTAGTAAGTTTCTCTTTACTCCCCCGAGATTGACATTGTTCCTTGAAACATTGAGGACAATGTTCATTTCAAGTGTGGGGGATATATCTATCTTTATTTTACTTGCTTTTTAGTCTAGATTTACTTGCTTTCTAGTATAATTTTTTCTTTTTAACTTAGTCGCATTTTCATTTCTTTTTATGCATGTATAGTATATAAAAAAAATAATAATAAATAATCCCTATGATGATCCATACTATTATTCCTTATGCTTGCCATTTGCCCAAGAATAATGTCTTTGTCTTTACTCTCATAGTTTCTATAAACCTAGAAATTAATAAGAAGAAAAATATAGGGATATTTTTAGGAAATAAATTAAAAGCCTCATAAGTTAGTATAGCAAAATATAGGGTTTTATCAAGAAAAAGCATTTGATTAGATGGAATCTTTATTGATCATCTTTATACACTTGGTTGTTCTTATGACAAATTTTGAAAAATATTTATTTAAAATTGTACATTTTAAATTTTATTAAATGTTTATTCCCTTATTAGAAGCATCCACTTTGTTTCGCATCCCTTGAATCACACCTCTTCATCAAAATCCTATCTTTCCATTTCCACTAATCGAATCAAGATTAGGCATTTTATCTTATTGCTAAAAGAGTGACTTAGTCACCAAATCTTAAAAGCAAAAAGAAATCTATTACTTCCTAAGTAACTCTGGGCACGGCGTTCGCTGCGACGATGCTTCCTTGCCAAATGGAAGTAATATCCAAAGTATTCTTGATCTAAGTATTAGGAACATGGGGTTCGTAGCCACAATGTCTCCTACTTGAAAGGATAAAAAATAACTAAGGTCTTTTGCAAAAAATTAACACGTGCAAAAATAAGATTAAATTGTTGAAGCCTTGATAAGATTTTTCCACTATCATCATCCATTTTTCGCCCTTGTGATTCAAAAATGCAATCAAATTCTATGAAAGCTTCTAGTTTGTGAATAAGTGTTTATACTTCCCTTTGTACATTTTGAAGTAATAAATTCATTTTCTCAAAAATCACTCTAAAGAGTGAAAGCTTCTCTTTTACCAAGTAATTGATCAAAGATTTATCCTTCTAGCATGCTTTACTTGATCAAATTCTATATATGCTATATTAGGTTATTGTCTTAAAAATTATTTCTTTAAAATATCCCCAAAATGCTTCTTTCTAATAATTTTTAAAGGTATATAAAATATGACTAGAAAGATGAAGGCAATATCCAAAAGGCAATTAGGGCTTGCTACTATATTTCTGAGGGATCATTCTTATTTTTTCTTTTCTTTTCTCCCTCTCTGTGTTTTCATCCTAAACTTGCTTGGGGACAAGCAAGAGCTTAGTGTGGGGGAGTTTGATATGTGACTATTATATAGTCATTTATCCTAAGTTTTTATATATTTTTACTTAGTTAAATTACCATTTTCATCTCATTTTAGTATATTTTAGTTTCTTTTACATATTTATTAGATTTTACACTTTTTGGTATACTCTATGCATTTTAGACAGGTTTTTGGAGTCTATTATGATCAAAGGATGCTTAGACATCTTGGTGCAAAGGCATGGAGGAGCAACAAACAAATAAAACACACAAAGCCAAATTCCAGCCAGAGCGACCGTGCAGCCAAAAGGGAGCGGTCGTGCACTTGGCCAGGTCAAGGCCATTTTTGGCCCCAAAACGCAGAGTGGCCGTGTCTTGAAAAGTGATCGGTCGTGTAAGCCTTCAGAGCGGCCGTGCAGCAGAAGTGGAGCGGCCGTGCACTTGGCCTGTTCAAAAATCCAAAATTGGCGCCAAGGGAGCACGGCCGTGCAACTCCCTTGATTCGGTCGTTCAAGTCGCGTCTGCAGAATTAAAAGGCACCTCTTGAAGGCACCTTCTTGAAGAGTTTCCTCCCAATTATAAAAAGACCCATTGTACTCAGTCCTAGATACCGAATTTTCATAGAATTTTCATCAGAAATTGTTAGAGATTAGATACAAATACTTATTACATTGATTTCCAAAGATCTTTTGAAGATTCAAGTCTACATTTGTTCTTGGAGTTCCTTTGGAAAAGAAGCAATAAAGTTGAAGCATTATTCCAACCATTCATCTCTCATTTCATCATAAGTTTCTCTTACTCTATTCCTTATATTATTGCTTATCTATTTTACATGGCTAGTGAGTAATCCCCCTTGTTCTTGGGGTTGGAAACTCAAAGAATAAACCGTTCATCATCTTAAAATATGAAAGTCTTGTCTTCTATTTTCATCTAAATTAAACAATTTATTTATATCAATCTCTAAATGACTTACATTTTGGAGACGTCCAACTTGTATGATTCAGTCAATTGAGAGAAGGACCTAGCGGAGAATCTCGATTGACGTAACCATATAAAGAAACTAGGTTCCATTGATCACGAAAGTAGTTCAACGGCCTAGGGATGTTCCTTTAATGGAAAGTATGTTGACTCTCGTTATTAATGGATTCTTACTAATTATGGTCAGCTAGAGATAAGCCGGAATGCCCGTTTGTGACAGGGTGGGAGTACCATAAACGGAAATCTCAAGCAGTTAGGACATAATTAGTGAAGAATACAAACGCTACTGTCTTAACCCGAAGTAGTGTAAGCCTAACGTACCATCCTTGATTTTTATGAAAACCTTTATTTCCTAAGACAATGACTATTTGATGAACAAATTATGTGTACGATTTCCAATCCCGAGAATGCTTCATTTATAAAGTTTTATTTAAAGTATTTTCTGTATATGTTTCTTTCTCTTTCCAAAACCAATCTTTATCTCCCCCAATCTCTTCTATAATTTTAATAAAGACGAAAACAATTCCAAAGTAAATCCAATCTCTGTGGGATCGACCCGTACTTGCACCCGCTATATTGCAATAGCCCGTGCGCTTGTGGATTTTAAATAAACCGTTAGGTTTCAACCGAACAGACATCTTTTTTGACGCCTTGCCATGAATCATCTCATCTTCTTCTAGCCTGATGAAACGAACGGACCTCGTCCTAACTTCTTCTAAGCTTCTAGACGAGAACATGACAAGATCTTGGTAAAATGGTGATTCTCTCTTCAGGCCCATCCTGAAAGCTTCTGTTGCAGTCGATACGTCAATGTGAGGAATGCTTACAGCCTCCTTGTTGAACCTGAACACGTAATCTTTTAAGGTTTCGTCAGGCTGTTGTACAATCCTGTAAAGGTCACTTGTTAATTTTTCAAACACACGATTGCAAGAGAATTGATTAAGGAAGATGTTAATTAATTGGGAATAAGATGAGATGGAATTCATAGGCTGATTAGTCAGCCACATAAGGGTGGGACCAGATAAGGTGGATCAAAGTCCCTGCACAAGCAAACTTCTTTAAGGTGTGGGGGAATGCTAATGATATCCATCTTCTCTTTGTATAAGGTTATGTGCTCAGCAGGATCAGTCGTGCCATTGTATTGTTTCATGGGAGGTACTTGGAATCTTTTAGGGATTTCCACCCCAGCTATGGCAGGAACAAATCGTGAATCATGATGGCTGGTTGGAGATGCCTAGTTGAAGGGCAAGGTAACTCCTGGAACCTTTAAGAGGATTTCCTTGAGCTGCTGCACCTCCCTTGCAAGGGCGGTACCTGCAATAGGGTTAGTGACAATAATGGGATTGATAGGAGTGTTGAACGTGTTAAAACTCCCTGTTTGCCCCATTGGAGGTGGGGTTGCAAAGGTAAAACATGATGACAGCATCTCCGTCTGGACAGTGTTGAACATGGACATGTTGCCTTGACTTCCCTGTGCATTCATCCCAGCATCCGAGAAAATAGTCCTAGGCTGCAAAGGCAAATTCTCCGGCATGCTAACTATAGGGATGCTACAACTTGAGGCTGATAAATCATGGCGTAGTCTATCTATGTGATTGAAGATCATCTGATTGGTATGTTGTTGCCCATTAATCTGGTCTTTCAACTGTTGCATCATAGATGTCATGGCAGTTATAACCTCTAGTGAAATTTCGGGAGCGTCATGGATGAAGATCCTCCTGAGTTGAACCCTTGGCTTTGAGATGTGACAGGACCGGATCCAATAGGCGAATGCATGCTGGACGTCATAGGCAAGCTTGACATATCGGTTCTTGCCCCAGTCGTAATGATGGGGGTAGACATTACTGAATTCGGATTGCTCATCTTGATTAGAATCTAAAAAATCAAAGTTCCCACGAAAGGCACCAAATTTTTTTGGATAAATTTCAACAATTAAATTTATCTTATCAAGGATGTTTGGGTACAAATGGAATATAATTCGCAAAGCAAGATGAACATGAGGATGTAACGAGGAAAACCTTTGAACAAATGTTCGCAGGGAAAAACCTCGGGAGGCTTTTGGAAAGCCTACCTAAACCAAAAAAGTCTTATTGATCTTAGTAGTTTCTGAGTACAAAGTGCAGCACAAAAGTGAGCGGGAGTGTTTAACGTGAATACATTTGCATTCTAAGGGGTTATATATACATGATTGTAACCGAAAATAACAACTTGACTGCCATGCTGATATCCCGCCTAGAACCTTGCTATCTGTTGATGAGGATCAGCCGTTATCTCTTTGGTTGATAAATGGGGCCATTATGTCGTCGCTTGACCAAGTCCAAACGGTCATATGGTTGAATTATTTTATTCATAATTTCGTCCCTGAAAAATAGGTAATATGCAACAAACAGTTTCAAGGTGTTAGTCCAAGATGTAAATTAAGACGTTACCTCAAGGTGGATAACCAAGATGTAGAACATGCTGAGTGAAAATTTCAGGGTGAACAATTGCGCCCAAAATATTGAGGCTTTCCATGCTGAATATGGAAAGTTTTAATATTTTGACAAAAATATCTTCGTGTGTTGGTTGAAAGGAAGTTGCAGAGTCATGATATAAATCAATAACCGTCATTCTCGGATGGTCTTAATATCAACAAATCTCTTCCATGTCGGTGTCTTTCCCTATATTATGGCAAGATCATCCTAGAAGGTGTAATCTTCTTCCGTATTCACCAAATTCAAAGTGCAATTTCTTCAACATCTTTTCCCAAAAAGTGAGTTTGCCTCATCGCATCATCAGATCAGTTTTCTCAAGAAGTTCATTCATATCCATACTGACATATGTCTTTATTTGCAGTGACTCGATCCGGCTTTACAATGAACGATATCGCGGCTAAGTATAAGGGCAAGAGGAAAGTAGAAGGGAGTCTACTTGAAGCAGACGATAAGGTCATTTTGAAGAGGAAGAGGGAGGATCAAGATACAAACGCGAAGAAGCAAACTCGGAGTGAGGAGGTATTAGAGAGTCAGGTAATGGGTCATTTGAATTTTTGCTTGGATATCCTTTTGCATATTGGTCAATATCACTTGTTTGTTGATAACAGGCCGTATCGATTGCCAAGATGATGTCCAAAGAAATCAGAATGTGGAAAGTAATATGTGACACTTTAAACATGGATAGAGCTGAATATGAGAAGGATCTGAAGGATACTTTCAAAATAATGAGAGAGAAGAGGTTAGAAGTCAAGGCTAAGGATGAAGAAATTTCGAAATGGAGATCTAGACTTGCCAGTGTTGATACGAGGCATGAGAGGGAGATGGCGATACTCCGTGATGACATGGTGAATGAGCCTGCAAAGTCAGTTTTTGAAGCAAGAATCCAAATGATCAAAGAATACCGGGAATGAGAGCACGTGAATTGGGACTTAGATGAGGAGAATGCATCCTTGCAGAGGATCCTCGATGAAAAAATGGGTGAAGTTACTTCCAAGAAGGTTGAGCAGGTTGACGATGCTCAAGACAGTAATACTGAATGACAATAGGATGTTTTATATTTCAAAAACAATTGACTTGGTGAGGGGTTACCCTCAAAAAGAGATTTTTGGTTTGTAAGGACTCATAAGAGTCAGCACATTATCTTTTTTGGGAGATGTTGGGTTGGTTTAACATCTTATTTTCGCTGGGCGTTTTGCCTCCTTTCTTTGATATTTTAACCTTGGGATTGCTGTTCTGATTATGGACTTTTTGTTGTTCATGAGTAACATGTGAATGTCACAACCACTTGACGGGGATAACATGTCAATGTTATAATCAAGTTGAAAAGACAACATGTAACAATGTTGTAACCAAGTTGAAAAGACAACATGTAACAATGTTGTAACCATTTGAATCTTAGCTCTCACATGGTGAGAAAACGTGCGCACGGGCGGGGTTATGATAACCAATAGACTTAGAAATGATGTAAAATCTTTTAAACCGTAGGAGGTGAAATACCTTTACGTGCACATGAGGCAGGTTTACGATAATAAACTTTAGAAAAATGTATAACCATTTAAGTCGTGGAAGATGTTTACCTTACAACTTGGAGATATTGACAGGTTGCATAGCTGCACATGTTGACCATACAGTCATGCATTTTGGACTATCGCAATTTATAATGACATCTTGCAAAACAGCAATACGTTAGGGTTGGGTGTAAGCTTGGCTAACACCCCTCCTATGCTTAATTCAGTGGAGGTTGTGATTTAAATAAAAAGGAAATAAAATTAAAAGAAGTTATTTTGAGAGAAAGCTCGTACCTGGGTGTAATTGGGATAAATTTCAACTTACATGTAATAATGCTTCAGGTGTAGGGCATTCCAGCTTCTAGGTATTCTGATGCCATCTGGGGTAGATAACCAATATGCCCCCTTTCCAGCTTCAGCGTCAACGAGGTAGGGACCTTCCCACTTTGGAGCCAATTTTCCCGCATGCAACTCTCTAGTATTTTGGAACACCTTTCTTAGCACCATGTCTCCAGCCTGAAAGTGTCTTATTCTCACGTTCTTGTTGTACGACTTGGCAATTCTTTGTTGATAGGCAGCCATTCTTATCTTGGCTATGTCCCTGAGTTCGTCTACGGTATCTAAATCCTGAGCCAGAATGTAATTGTTGTCTCCAGGAGTCAACAGCCCATATCTTGTGGTCGGTATTGTTACCTCTACGGGGAGTACAGCCTCAGTGCCAAATACTAAAGAATATGGCGTATGTCCCATAGCGTTTTTAGATGTCGTCCTATTGGCCCATAATATAAGTGGTAGTTCATCGGCCCATCTTCCCCTTTTCTGATCCAAATGCTTTTTCAAATTATTGATGATCAACTTGTTGCTTGACTCAGCTTGTCCGTTGGCTTGAGGATGCACGGGGGCTGATGTTATCAATTTGATTCCCCATCTTACACAGAAATCCCTGGTCTTTTTGCTGATAAACTGAGAATCGTTGTCACAAATGATTTCTGAGGGAAGGCCAAATCTGCTTAAGATGTTTTTCTTTAAGAACGAGATGACCTCCCTGTCTCGTACTTGTACATACGCCTCCACTTCAATCCATTTAGAGAAATAGTCTGTCATGGCTAACATGAAAACTCTTCTCATGGAGCTTTTGGTAACTTGCCGACTATATCTATGCCCCATTACATGAAAGGCCAGGATGAAAGTAAAGGGTGTAGAGGTTCGACGGGTTGATGCAAAATGTTACTGTGCCGTTGACATGCATCACACTTTAAGGCAAAATCAATGGCATCTTGTCTCATCGTGGGCCAATAGTATCCCGTTCTAAAGGCTTTGGAAGATAAAGACTTACCCCCAGAGTGATTCCCACATTCACCGTCATGTAGATCGTGTAGGACTTCGTCGACTTCCCTTGGCTCTAAACATCTCATGTATAGACCAGTTGCAGATCTTCTAAACAATTTGTTATTAATTAAGGTGAATCTTGATACCTTCATCCTGAACGACCTTAGATTCTTGACGTCCGACGGAATGATTCCGTCTTGCAAATATTGTATAATAGGTTGGATCCATGTTGACGACGCGCCCTGGCCCGAAGGAGATGCTTCCGAATGATATAGAGTCACACATTCTTCAGTTTGATCAATGGTTGGATGTTGGACGTAGATGATCGGGATGTTGGTATTTATCTTCGCTCCACATGCTGATCCTAGGTTGGCCAAAGCGTCAGCTTCGGCATTCTCATCGCGTGGTACCTATTCCATGGAAAAACTAACAAAACGCGCTGCCAACGCTTTAACATGTTGGAGGTAAAGTGTCATTCTGGCATTTTTAGCTGCATAAGACCCTTTAAAGTGATTAACTAATAACAAATAATCGATAAAGACGTTAAGATGAGTGATATCTAAGATAAGAGCAGTAGATAAACCCATGATCAGAGCTTCATATTCGGCTTCGTTATTTGTTGCTTGGAATTCACAAGAGACAGCCTGAGGGATTAATTCGCCTTGAGGCGATTTTAACAAGATACCCAATCCTGCACCCCTTGAGTTGGATGCTCAATCTGTGAACAACGTCCAATACCTAGGAGAATCATTGCCTTCGAAATGTTGGACCTCTAGCTCCTCCTCAGGTTGCAAGGTAGCACTGAAATCGGCTACAAAATCTGCAAGTGCTAGTGACTTGATTGTACTCCTGGGTTCATAAGAGATTTCATACGTACTGAGCTTGACTGACCATTTGGCCATTCTCCCTGACATCTCAGGGGTTCTCATAACAGTCCTGATAGGATACACTACAAGAAAAACAGGTTTTAGCGACGGAAAATCCGTCGCTAAAAGCCAAAAATCCGTCGCTAAAGACATTTAGCGACGGATTAGCGACAGAAAAAATCTGTCGCTAAAACCCTTGTCGCTAAATATTAACGACAGATTTTTGGGTTGTCGTTAAAGTAACGACGGATAATTCCATCGCTAAAACTAAAAAATCCGTCGCTAAATGTTGAAGAGGAACGACAAAATTAATGTATTGGCGACATTAATAACGACGGATTTATCGACAGATATTTCCGTCGCTTAAATTTATTCCAAATTTTCACAATTTTTTTAAATTTTCTTTTTTCAATATTTTTTATTTTTGATATACCAAATTACCGACGGATATTTCCGTCGCTAATTTGATATTTTTTATTAAAAAAAATTATATATATATAATTTTTGTAAATATTTTTAAATCAGTCCCTTAAGTTCTATTATTGTCAAATCAGTCCCTTAAGTTCTATTATTGTCAAATCAGTCCCTTAACATATTTTATTCTCAAATCAGTCCCTTAACATAGTTTACCATTAACATAGTTTATTCTCAAATCAGTCCGACATGCTTCAACAATTACAATCACCAACACCAACACCAACACCACCACCACCACCAATACCACCACCACCACCATCCATCAATCCACCAATATCACTATCAAAATCATCCAATTTTTCTGGCAAACCCAGATCTACAAAACAAAAAATCAACAAAATCACATTTGGGGACCTCAGATCCACATACACACACACACACACACACACACACACACACACGAACCGATTTATAGAGATTGATCTACTTATTGTTGTGGGGAAGAAGACGTTGAGGATGGCGCTTTAAACTATACCCAGATCTGTGGCGAAGGACCGGCGGTAGAGAAAAGAGAAATACCGGCGGCGGAGGAGACGTTGGCGTTTCAGAGATTCGGGCATTGGGGTGGCCCTCGCCGGAGACGATGAAGGGGAGAGAAGAAGACGGCGTTGGGGGAGAGAGAGAAGAAGACGGCGTTGGGGAGAGAGATAAGAAGATGTTGGAGGGGAACCGGCGGATCCAGGGGTTGGGGACGACCGGTGACTCGGCGGATCCACCGTTGCCATCGCCGTCGCCGGAGACGATGAAGGGTAGTGGGTAGATGCTTTAGTTTGTTGGAATCCATGGAATATGGCGACGGCCACGATGAAGGGGAAGTTGGAAAAATGTTGGGAGACGGATAGGCGTGGGTTGTTTGACAGAGAGAAGAATGAGAGAGAAGACGATTGAGGAGATGTTGTTTGACAGAGAGAGAAGAAGACGGGTAGGCGTGGGTAGGCGTGGGTTGCTTGTTTATTTTGATAAATTGAAAATAAAGAGAGAGAAATGAGGAGAGAAATATGGAGAGAAATTATTGGTTTTGTTTAGAAGAATTGTGGACTGTTGGATTTGTTTAGCTCATGATCCGCGTGATTATTTGAGACCAATAAAACAATGCCATATGGCATTGTTTTATTGGGTCTCAAATAACCACATGGATCATAATATTAACATTAACTAGCAATAATACATAATATCAAAAAGTAAATATTTTTATATTATATACTTTTATTTCTTTAAAAATTATTAGTAATAATACTTAATAATAATACTAATAATGATGCTATTTTTAATTATTCAATTAAATAATTGAATATATAATTATTATTATAGAATTAATAATAATACTTAATAATAATATTAATAATAACTATTAATAATACATAATATCAAAAAAGTAAATGTTTTTATATTATATACTTTTATTTCTTTAAAAATTATTAGTAATAATACTTAATAATAATACTAATAATGAAGCTATTGTTAATTATTCAATTAAATAATTGAATATATAATTATTATTATATAATTAATAATAATAATACTTAATAATAATATTAATAATAACTAGTAATAATACATAATATCAAAAAAGTAAATTTTTTTATATTATATACTTTTATTTATTTAAAAATTATTAGTAATAATACTTAATAATAATACTAATAATGATGCTATTGTTAATTATTCAATTAAATAATTAAATTTATTAATAATTATTATTATATAATTAATAATAATACTTAATAATAATATTAATAATAACTGGTAATAATACATAATATCAAAAAAGTAAATGTTTTTATATTATATAATTTTTTTAAAAAAAATTATTAGTAATAATACTTAATAATAATACTAATAATGATGCTATTGTTAATTATTCAATTAAATAATTGAATATATAATTATTATTATATAATTAATAATAATACTTAATAATAATATTAATAATAACTAGTAATAATACATAATATCAAAAAATTAAATTTTTTTATATTATATACTTTTATTTCTTTAAAAATTATTAGTAATAATACTTAATAATAATACTAATAATTATGCTATTGTTAATTATTCAATTAAATAATTTAATATATTAATAATTATTATTATATAATTAATAATAATACTTAATAATAATATTAATAATAACTAGTAATAATACATAATATCAAAAAAGTAAATGTTTTTATATTATATAATTTATTTCTTTAAAAATAATTAGTAATTATACTTAATAATAATACTAATAATGATGCTATTGTTAATAATTCAATCAAATAATTGAATATATTAATAATTATTATTATATAATTAATAATAATATTGTTATTAATTAATAATAATACTCATTAATTTAATAATTTAAACTTTTAAGAAATATTAATATACCTAAGTAATAATTGATAGAAATATTTAGTTAATTTCTAACTATTTTATATAATTTTTTAAAAAAAACTTTCTTACGAAAAAATGTCTAAAATATTTTTCTCAATTCAAAAATAAATTTAATAAAAATAATTATACTTTTAAAATATTAATAATACTTATTAATATACCCTCATACCCTAAACCTCATATACCCTAAACCCTATACTCTATACCCTATATACTATAATACCCTATACTCTATACCCTGTACTATATACTCTATACCCTATATACTATATCATATACCCTATACTCTATACCCTATACCCTATATAGGGTATAGAGTATAGGGTATTATAGTATATATGGTATAGGGCATAGGGTATACCCTATAGGATATAAGGTATACTCTATAGGGTATAGGGCATAGGACATAGGGTATAGGGTATACCCTATAGGGTATAGGGTATGCCCTATAGGGCATAGGGTATGCCCTATAGGGCATAGGGTATAGGGTATAGGGCATAGGATATACCCTATAGGGCATAGGGTATATCCTATAGGATATAGGGTATAAGGTATAGGGCTTAGGGCATAGGGTATAGGGTATACCCTATAGGGTATAGGGTATAAGGTATAGGGCATAGGGTATAGGTTATACCCTATAGGGTATAGGGTATATCCTATAGGGCATAGGGTATAGGGTATACCCTATAGGGTATAGGGCATAGGGCATAAGGTATACCCTATAGGGTACAGGGTATAGGATATAGGGTATAAGGTATAGGGTATAGGGTATAGGGTATAAGGTATAGGGTATACCCTATAGGGCATAGGGTATAGTGTATAACCTATAGGGTACAGGGTATAGGGTATAAGATATAGGGTATATGGTATAGGGTATAAGGCATAGGGCATAGAGCATAGGGTATAGGG
The DNA here is from genome assembly GCA_022495995.1 of Adenophora triphylla var. japonica. Lineage (NCBI taxonomy): Eukaryota > Viridiplantae > Streptophyta > Magnoliopsida > Asterales > Campanulaceae > Adenophora > Adenophora triphylla. The sequence continues at coordinate 3,350 of JAFEMH010006898.1, read as the reverse complement.
TATAGGGTATGCCCTATACCGTATGCCCTATCCTATACCCTATACCCTATAGGGAATACCCTATACCCTATGCCATATGCCCGATTCCTTATACTCTATACCCTATAGGGTATACCCTATACCCTATACATTATACCATATACCCTATACCCTATAGGGTATACCCTATGCCCTATAGGATATACCCTATACCATATGTCCTATACCCTATAGGGTATATCCTATGCCCTATAGGGTATACCCTATACCATATGCCCTTTACCCTATACATTATACCCTATAGGGCATACCCTACACTTTATACCCTATACTCTATATCCTATATCCTATACCCTACACTTTATACCCTATACCCTATAGTTTTTTTTTTTTATTTTTTATGAACATAAATAAATATTTTGGACATTTTTTAGTATTGAAGTTTTTTTCAAAAAGTTATATAAAAAAGTTAAAAAAAAATATAAACAAATGAAAGTATAAGAAAGAAATCAGGGACGGATAAAATTCTTTAATTTTTATTTATAAATGTATAGTTTTTTTATTTTTTATGAATATAAATAAATATTTTGGACATTTTTAGTATTGAAGTTTTTTTCAAAAAGTTATATAAAAAAGGTTAGAAAAAAATAAACAAATGAAAGTATAATAAAGAAATCAGGGATGGATAAAATTCTTTAATTTTTATTTACAAATGTATAGTTTTTAATTATTTTTATGAATATAAATAAATATTTTGGACATTTTTTAGTATTGAAGTTTTTTTCAAAAAGTTATATAAAAAAAGTTAGAAAAACAAATAAATAAATGAAAGTATAATAAAGAAATCAGGGACAGGTAATATTCTTTAATTTTTATTTATAAATGCATAGTTTTTTTTATTTTTTATGAATATAAATAAATATTTTGAACATTTTTTAGTATTGAAGTTTTTCTCAAAAAGTTATATAAAAAAAGTTAGAAAAAAGTTATTTAAAAAAAAAAAAAACTTCCGTCGCTAAATCCATCGCTAATCCATCGGTATTTTTTTTAAAAAAATTATCTTTTATTATTTAGCGACAGAATATATCCGTCGGTAAATTTTTTTGTAAAATCTGTTGCTAAATCTGTCGGTATTTACAAAAGAAAATATTTTTTTATTTTTTATTATTTAGCGACAGAATATATCCGTCGGTAATTTATTTTTGTAAAATCCGTCGCTAATTTAAAAAAGAAAAAATATTTATTTATTTTTTATTTATATAGCGACAGAAAAAATCCGTCGTTAAAAACTTTGTAATCCGTCGTTATTCTGTCGCTAAATCCGTCGCTAAAATGGGCGGGCTTTTTTGGTGTCACTATTGCGACGAATTAGCAACAAATTCATGTCTGTCGCTAAAATTCGTCGCTAATCCATTGCTAAATCCGTCGGTAGCTGATTTTTTCGTTTTATTTTGCTTCCGTCGTTATTCCATCGCTATTCCTTCGCTAATAGCGACAAAATTTGATCTGTCGCTAATTTCCGTCGCTAATTGGCAATTTTCTTGTAGTGATAGTTAGTTTCACAATAATATGATGTGTTTCAAAGTAATGACGTAATTTAGTAGATGCAGTGATTAAAGCGAGAATAAGTTTTTATAGATGGGAGTACCTGATTTCTGCATCTAAAAGAGATTTAGTAAACAGGCCGTTGACCGCCTTGTTCTTCCTTTACCAAGATGGCACTTACCGCACTCTCTCGATACGGCCTAGGTATAAGTTGAGGGTTCACTGTGTTCTCCCAGTTTAGCGAGAAGAGGTGAAGATGTGAGATATCTTTTGAGGTTTAAGAAGGCTTCTTCGTGCTGCTCGGTCCACTGGAACAACATGTTCTTCCTCAAGACGCCATAGAACAATTTGCACTTTTCGGAGGACTTAGAAATAAACCGATTTAAGGCCGCTACTCGTCCCATCAATCTTTGTACATCTTTGATGGTTTTAGGTGATTGCAGGTTGAGGATAGCTTTGATTTGTTCTGGGCTGGCCTTGATTCCCCTCTTAGTCACCATGTACCCCAAAAACTTCCTGTACTCTAACTCCAAAGTTACATTTGGAAGGGTTCAGCTTCATATTGAAGGCTTCTAAGATGTCAAAAGCTTCTGCCAAGTGTTGCACATGATCTTCTATATTTTTGGACTTGACCACCATGTCATCTATATATACTTCCATCGTTTTGCCGAGATGGTCCTTGAACATCTTGTTTACCAGTCTTTGATAGGTTGCCCCTGCAATTTTTTAATTCAAATGGCATGGCTTGATATAACAATATATACCTTCGGGGTTATGTAGGCGGTATCTTCTTGATCCGAAGGCTCCATTTGGATTTGTTGATAGCCCGAAGAAGTGTCCATGAAGGTCAACACGTCATGACCGGTTGTTTCATTTACCGGAGAGTCGATATGAGGCAACGGGAAAGGATCCTTGGGACATGCTCTGTTCAGGTCGGTGAAATCTACACATACATGCCATTTCCCATTTTTCTTCTCAACAACCACCACGTTGGCGAGCCACCTAGGGTACTATACCTCCCTGATCATCTTGGATTTTAGCAGTTTCTCTACTTCCTCTTTGATGATTTGATTCCGTTCTCGAGCAAATTTCCTCCTCTTTTGATGGACCGGCTTGATCAAAAATATTCTGCTGGCCCAGGGAGGCGTCCAAACGCCATGCTGGTAGTTCCATCTTGTCTTCCTTGGAATCCTTGGCATGACGTTTTCACGCAGAGTAAGTGGTGACAAAAATGTCTCGATCCTCCTATGATAAAATTGACCACCTTAGTTGTAGGAGGAGGTGGAGATGGAGTGTCAGCTACAGCTTCCTTTGTTTCAGTTTGTCCTTTTCTTTTCCCAAGCAAATCTTTGAGGAGGCCTTTCGAAAGTAAGTGACTGATCTCTTTTCTCAAGGCAATGCAGTTGTTGGTAGTGTGGCCAAAATCCTCATGGTAAGCACACCATTTGGATTTGTCCGTCCAAGGCGAGGATCTATCAGCTGCCTTTGGCCATCTCACCTTGCCACCTAAGTTGTCCATTGGGTGTAGGAGTCCTGAAACATCAACAAAAACAATAGTCACTAATCTTAGGATAAGATGTATCATCTTCAATACCATCATCTTCTACGACATTAATTTTAGAAGAGTCGCTTTAGAGCCTATTAAATCGATAATGAGAGGAGTCCGCTTTCGTCGGGATTTTCATATGTTGACGTCTTTTTGACGCTCTTGCCATGAATCATCTCATCTTCTTCTAGCCTCGATGAAATGAACGGACCTCGTCCCAACTTCTTCTAAGCTTCTAGACGAGAACATGACAAGATCTTGGTAAAATGGTGATTCTCTC
>JAFEMH010006897.1:92500-109214 GCA_022495995.1 Adenophora triphylla var. japonica | reverse complement strand
GTACAAGTTACCATTGTAGCAATATGCACAAGCAAGAGTCGAACCACAGAGACTCGTGTGTTTTAACAAGTAAATTTAATTAATGCTACAAGTACTAGAAAGGAGTTTTTTTGGTTTGGATTTATTAAAAACTAATTACGAAAGAAAATTAAGACAATTAAACAACTAAAGTAACAAATAAGCAAGCTCGCAGAAGAAATTCAAGGATTTAACAACTAGTCCACGGATTGGGTTCACCACATATTTTCTCTTTATGCTTTTGGCTAATAGAAATATTAATTGCGTTTTCGGGTTTCTTCGCTTTTGTAAGAATTGGGACGGTTAGATGGCCGGGTTACAATTCTATTATTAAGTAATTATCAATTATCACGCAAGATCAAATTAACAAAAACTCAATTCATTAAGAACCAAAGAATTGATGAAACCTAGACTCAATCAATTCACGCAAGATCGTCAATCGAGTCCAATCACCCTAATAGTGTTCATGCACAATTCTCCACGCAAGTGCAAGAATCATACCAAATACAAATTAAAAATATTAGGATGAACAAAAACCACAATTAAAAGAAGATTAAAGATTTAGCATAAAGATCAAATACGGGCTACACCAATCCGTGAACTACAAAGAACTTAGCTACTCATATTCAGGATTGACATCACAAAATAGGAATAGCAACAATACATCAAACCTGAGGAAAATTGCAAAACCTTGGAAAATACCAAAATCCTTCAATGCTTCCAAAACCTAGGCAAGAAAAAAAATAAAGGTCCCTAATAACTGTTCTAAGGGGAATATATATACCCCTAATTCAGTCCTACACTAATTAGGAAACAAAAGAAATAAAATTCCTGAAAATCTGTTCACAAATCCGTGCTGACATCACAAAATGCGTCCTGGAACGAGTCGTGCTAATTAGCACGAGTCGTGCCCTTCAATCCAAGTCGTGCCCACGAGTCGTCCTCTGTCCTCCAAGTCGTTCTGATCAACTCTCCTAATTTGTGCCTTGGGTTGCCACTCGTGCTCACGAGTCGTGCCCAAAGGCCCAACTCGTTCTGATTAGCCACGCTTGATTCATGCCTAAATTCCACTCGTTCCCAAGTCGTGCTATAGCCTTCTTCAGTCGTGCTCCACTCGTGCCAAATGCAGAATTGCCCAATTTTGACTCAGCTTTGACTGGCCTTCGCCCCTTGACTTTGTTTGACCCCGAGCTTGAACCTTGACCAATTTGTTGCCCTTTTTCATTGACAATTAACTTGCACTCTTCGGTTCCATGATCAATTACAAAGAAAAAGACAAAAATACCCTCAAAATGCATTGTTTTCTCACACAACCTCACCTTACAAAATGTCTCTCAAATGACATCAAAACTCATCTAAATACATCAAAAAATCAATATAAAGCATCCGGAAACATAGGTAAAAGATATGTATCAAATTCACTCATCAAATTCCCCCACACTTAGACCATTACTCGTCCCTGAGTAATATCCTAACTCCAATCTAAAATTGGTCTAAAGCAGATGTGTGGAAGAAAATGATACCTAGCTCCTCTAACCGCCAATACAAGTCAATCAAGCATGATATACCGGAGTGTACAAAACTCCGTCTCCATACGACTCCCCAAAGAAACATCAATGGCCCTAGCTTGACATCAAACTCCATAATAAAATGATCGTCCAAACTAGGGCCCTCACAATGATAGTGGGGGGAAATTAACATGTCCTAAATTTTCCCCCACACTTGCTCACACTACGTAATGTACACCCTCAATCAAAAGTTAATGTTAAGAAAAGGGAATACTCAACAAAAACTTACCTCGTGCTATTTTCCAACCCCCCTTATTACTCCAAGGTGCACGAGGATTTCTATCCTAACGCCTCTAACACCAACCTCCATCTCCAAAAATGTTCCTACCCGAACTCCTAACTCCCCCTTATGTCTCCACGCCGGTGAATAAAGGATGTTATCACTCAAATTCTCACATTTTGCCTAAGTGCCCTTTCGGGTTTTCACTTAGCCGCTCTATTTTTTTTTCTTTTCTTCTTCTTTTTTTTTTTTTAGTATATATACAATACAAGGCACCGCCCTTCCCCCATACTTAAACTACACAGTGTCCTCAATGTGTGCACAAAAGTAAAACAGGACAGTTTAAATGTAAAAAGGGAAGGGTATAAGAAAGGTACCCTCAATATCTCGAGCCGAAGCCCCCATCCGGAAACTGGGCCTCATGGGCCAACTGCCGCTGTCTACGCCTATCTTCTCTCCTCATCATCTCCACAAAGTGCTCGTCTGGGACCGGCTCGTAATGTCTCGGCTCGGACTGCTGCATCCAAAGTTCCTGCTGATATACCATTCTATTCGTAGTCTCCAGCCTGTCCTCCAAAGCCTCCAATCTATCGTCCTGAGCATCCCAACGCCTATCCACATAATCAAACCGAGTGCGCCACATCAAATTCTGCGCCTCTCGGGCTTCACACTCCTCTCTATATCTCCTCTCCCTCTCATTCGCATCTCTCTGATGTTGAGCCTCCAAATAAGATCTCATATCATCCCAATTACCAAACGCTCCTGACGTACTCGACTGACCCTGACCATGGCCTGCATAGCCTCCACTCGTCCCAGCCTCAAATGGGTCTCTCATCTGGTGGTCCTCGCTACCCTGCTGCTCATCACCCTGCTGCTCATGCTGCTCCTCCTCTTCGTCACTCACTCTCTCACCCATATCTCTCTTCAAGTCACGCAATGTCATGTCTGCAACATATGGCATCCTCCAATCTCGTGCATACGGGCCATAAAGAAAAACCACCCCCTGCGCACACCGAAAACTCCTAACACCACCGTAATTAAACGTCAAGGCTTCATTCTGGCCCGAGATCCTCTCAAAGGTGTCATATCGGTATAGAAAGAACCGATCATAAAATAGGGGCCCCTCCGCGTTTCCTACCGATCTAGGGTGATTACGGACAAAATTTTCCAACAATAAAGTCACCATGCCACCCACCGGAATGTTTCCATTCCCATTGACTCCTAAGGCTTCACATCTCCTGCAAAAACAAATCAATCCAATCCGGGATAACTGTGTTGGGGGATAAGGCACACTCCATAGTAGCAAACTGCAAAGCATTCATCTGTGCCGGCTCCCCGTTCGCATAAAACGTCATCGATAACCCCCTATAAAGTAATTTCCACGCCGGATGAGAAAGAGTCTTCATCACCACATAGGGCTTCTGCATATACTTGCCCGTCAACTCAAAGAAAAATGACTCAACCGTTCTATCCCGTTCCGACCACTCTCCCCTAGGTTCACTCACTCCCAAGTATTCCCTAGCTGCTGCATATGACAATGTCCTCGTAACATCATTCACATTGAACCTAACGCTTCTCACTCCATTTTCTTCCCTCCTTTCCAAGGTTGCCAAAAATTCAAGCGTCACCCGCTTGTACACCCCCGCACTCTTGCCCAGAAATCCACCTAATCCGATGTTATTCAACAAACCCCCAACCAAATCATACAGACCCAACTTCTGCAATGTTTCCACACATAAAAATCTAGTTACTTGAACAACCCTTCCATTTGCCAAGTTTCTCCATTTATTCTTTTGAGACTCCGTTAATTTTGTTAAGCCCATGAAATTATCGGGAATTCGTGGGGGTTCCTCAATAACAATGTTTCTTTTTTTTTCTAGGGGGAGCATCAACCCCTTTACCCCCTTTACTAACATCTTTTGTTCTCCCCATAATTCAACCAATAATAATAAACACAGAAATTTGCAAAACAATAATACCCAAACAATCCCAACCTTCCTCCAATTCCACCAATTCAACAACCAACCCAATTATAAATCAACGGAGAAAGCTGAAACAAAGAGTACCTCTGAACAGTTGAATTTGCCGGAAAACTTGGCCGGAAAAGTCGCCGGAATCTGAGAAGAAGCCCGGAGAAGGGAGAGAAGAACAATGTAGCACCACCCTCCAAGCAATTTTGCTCCAAAACAGCTTCACAATCAAGCTTTCAACAACCCACCTTTCTCTTCAAAGACCCAACCTTTCTTCACCAAATCACCAATAACAGAGGAATTTTTGAGGCAAAATTTCGGATTCTAGGGGTTAGATGGGGTGGGAAAGAGTATTTTAAGAGTTTGAGATGGAGGTTTTAAGGAATTAATGGAGGATTTTAGAGAGAGAAAGAAGGATTTTTGAAATTAGGGTAGAGGGAGAAAGAGGGGCGGCGGTGTATTTGGAGGGAGGGGAGAGAACGACAAAGGGTTTTGGGGAACTGATGGTTTAATTTGGATTTCGGCACGAGTCGTGCCCTTTGAAACCATTCGTGCTCATGACTCGTGGTCAAAGCTCCAAGTCGTTCTGATTGAAACGAGCACTTCTCCCACTCGTGCCCCTACTCGTGCCTATGAGCACGAGTCGTGCTCTGCCTGGGCCACTTTTCAAATTTTCAATTTTTTTTTTAGGCCTAGGACTTGTCTCCTCCACGCACGTTTTCCTGCACATCATTAAACAAAAGAAATACCTTTCAGTAGCACCAGTTTAATACACAAATACAAATACAAATCCGGGTTGTCTCCCGGTGAGCCGCCCTTTTTTAATGTCTTTGGCTAGACCATTTGTATGCCGAAATTGACACACATTTGACCGCACTTTCGTTGCCTACGTCCCCATTAATGTGGGCGGACTACCCACAAGAATAGGCTCAGGTCACCGTAGTTCGACACGTTTACGAAATAAAAGACCAATAAAAGCGGAAAAATATATAAATTTTTTTTTATAATTACCACCACCCCCACACTTAAACCATGCTATGTCCTCATGGCATAAACCAAGAAAACACAACACAATCCAACTGCAATGATGATAATAACGGGAAAGAAAATACGGAAAGCAGTAAATATTACCTACATTGGGTTGCCTCCCAATTAGCGCTTTGGTTATAGTCGTTAAGCTCGACGTTATGCCCCAACGGAATTAGGTGGCCGCCTCCGGGTCCACCAACTCAATCACGTCAATCTCATTGATGTCTTCCAAAATTGACACCCCTTCGTAATATGGTTTCACTCGATGCCTATTCACTTTAAAGACATTCCCATCTTTTGGATTTTTGAGTTCAACTGCTCCGTGCGGATACACACGCACCACATCATATGGGCCTGACCACCTAGAACTCAACTTGCCCGCAAAGAGTTTTAGACGAGAGTTGAAGAGAAGGACTTTCATACCCGGTCTTATGAACTTGGGCTTCAAATTTTTGTCATGGTATCGTTTGGTCCTCTCTTTATACAATTTTGCGCTCTCATAACTATCTTGTCGAAGTTCTTCAAGCTCATCCAAATCAAGCAACCTCTTTTCACCTGCCAGAGCCAAATCCATGTTGAGCTCTTTGGTGGCCCAATAAGCTCTATGTTCCAATTCAATCGGGAGATGGCACACCTTTCCATAAACAATACGATACGGACTCATGCCAATAGGGGTCTTGTATGCTGTCCGATATGCCCACAATGCATCACACAATTTCTGAGACCAATCCTTGCGATTCGGGCGCACTGTTTTCTCAAGCACCCCTTTGATTTGGCGATTACTCACCTCTACTTGGCCCGAAGTTTGAGGATGATAGGCCGTGGCTAATTTGTGAACTACCCCATACTTTTTCAACAACCGATTGAACATCCGGTTCATGAAATGCGTCCCTTGATCACTAATGATTGCTCGTGGCATGCCATACCTGCTGAAAATATTCTCACAAACAAACTTGCAAACGACATTAGCATCATTTGTGCGGGCAGGAATTGCCTCCACCCATTTAGACACATAATCAACTGCCACAAGTATATACAAATAACCGTGGGACGGGGGAAAAGGGCCCATAAAATCAATGCCCCACACATCAAATATGTCAACAATAAGATTACGTTGTAAGGGCATCTCATCTCTCTTTCCTATGTTCCCGGACCGTTGACACCTATCACACCTAAGGCAAAACTCTTGAGCATCTTTAAACAGAGTAGGCCAATAAAGACCCGATTGAAGCACTTTCCTAGCAGTCTTTTGGCCACTAAAATGACCCCCACATTGGAGTTCATGACAAAATCTCATCACACTACTCTGCTCATGGTCCGGGACAAATCTCCTAACAATTTTGTCCGGGCAAATTTTCCACAGATAAGGATCATCCCAAATGTAATGTTTCACATCAGACTTAAACTTGCGTTTTTTGTCATAAATGAAGTGTGGTGGAAACATATTAGACACCAAGTAATTAACGAAATCAGCATACCAAGGCTCTTGGACATGTACAGCAAGAAGTTGTTCATTCGGAAAATTTTCATTAACCGGAACCAAACTTTCTTCGACATTCAAATACGAATAGTCCTCAAGCCTCGATAAATGATCCGCCACCACATTTTCAGTCCCCTTTTTATCCCGGATCTCGACATCAAACTCTTGTAACAATAACATCCACCTCAACAAACGAGGCTTAGCATCTTTCTTATTTAACAAATGTTTCAACGCCGCATGATCAGAATAAATAATCACCTTCGACTCAAGCAAGTAAGAACGGAATTTTTCCAAAGAAAACACAACAACTAAAAATTCTTTTTCAGTGGTGGTATAATTCAGTTGTGCATCATTAAGTGTTCTACTTGCATAGTGGATAACGGAAGGCAATTTATCTATCCTTTGTCCCAAAACAGCCCCAATAGCAAAATTCGAGGCATCACACATGATCTCAAAAGGGTGAGACCAATTGGGACTAGAAAGAATGGGGGCACACGTCAACTTTTCTTTAAGCAAATCGAAAGCATCAACACACTCTTGGTCAAAGATGAACTCCGTATCCTTGGCAAGCAGATTACATAAAGGCTTACAAATTTTTGAAAAGTCTTTTATGAATCGCCTATAGAAACCCGCATGCCCAAGAAAACTTCGCACACCCTTGATCGAATTCGGGGGAGGTAGTTTAGCAATCACATCAATTTTAGCTCTATCAACCTCAATCCCCTTACTCGACACAATGTGCCCCAAAACAATACCATGCTTCACAAGAAAATGACACTTTTCCCAACTCAAAGTCAAGTTGGTTTCGCAACACCTTTTTAAAACAGCTGTCAAATTCTTTAAGCAACCCTCAAAACTATCCCCTACAACGGAAAAATCATCCATGAATACCTCAACGCACCGCTCAATCATATCAGAAAAAATGGAGGTCATACACCTTTGAAATGTCGCAGGTGCATTGCAGAGCCCGAAGGGCATCCTCCTAAATGCGTATGTGCCAAAAGGACATGTGAAGGTGGTTTTGGACTGATCTTCAGGAGCTATGGCAATCTGATTATACCCCGAAAAACCATCAAGAAAACAATAGTAAGAATGACCCGCCAACCTCTCTAACATCTGATCAATAAAAGGAAAGGGAAAGTGATCTTTCTTGGTAGCAGCATTTAATTTTCTCAAGTCAATACACATTCTAAGACTAGTCACTTCCCTTATTAGCACATCCTCACCTTTCTTATTTTGAACAACAGTAATGTCCGATCTTTTTGGTACAACTTGTAACGGGCTCACCCATTCACTCTCAGCCACCGGGTAAATAATACCCGCATCTAGCAATTTTAGGACCTCTTTTCTCACGGCTTCCTCCATGTGAGGATTCAGCCTCCTCTGTCTCTCTCTAGACGGCTTGGCACCATCCAAGAGATGAATTTTGTGCATGCACATCGAGGGACTAATTCCCTTAATGTCCTTTAATGTCCACCCAATGGCCTCTTTATACTCACACAAAACCGCAATCAATTGGGCCTCTTGGTCCGTGGACAAATCAGATGCAATTATGACAGGTAAAGTCTCTCCCTCTCCTAAAATTGCATATTTTAAATTAGAAGGGAGAGTTTTCAACTCAAGGACTGGGGGAATCACAATAGAGGGCGCCAACTTCTCATTGAAGTGGCCTAGGGGGTGAAACGGGCCATCACTAGAATGGTGCTCGTCGGCCTTATCCACAGCCATCAGTTGAGCATCCGCATTATCCCTATGTTTCTCACCGCCCAATGAAATCAATGACTCTAGCTCCTCACAATCTCTCACATGCCATGAAATCTCACTCACACAATCATCAACCTCAGCAGTCTCATCTACAAACATGCACGACTCATCATGACCCACCGCATTTTTCATTACATCAAAAACATTTATTTCAATCTTTTCATTTGCGATGGTCATAGATAGAGTGCCATTACCAACATTGATCATGGTGTTGGTCGTTGCCATGAATGGTCTCCCAAGCAATATGGGTGAATCACGGCGACTACCCTCACCGCGAGGCATCTCTAGAACCACAAAATCTACAGGAATGATCAATGACCCAAACTGAACTAAAACATCCTCTACGATGCCCAATGGTCTTTTAATGGACCTATCAGCAAGTTGCAGGGCCATCATAGTGGGTTTTAGCTCAGGTAAACCCAACTCAAGATACATGTAATACGGTAACAGATTAATGCTCGCACCAAGATCAAGCATAGCTTTCACCGTGTGAGAATCCCCCAAAGTAATGGAAATTAGAAAACTCCCGGGGTCTTTCATTTTCGGTGGAAGACTATGTTTGACTACAGCGCTCGCATTCTCACCCAAAAACAATTTCTCATCTTTTCCGTACTGAATTTTCTTAGAATTAATTTCTTTAAAGAATTTTGCATATGCAGAAACATTCTTGATCACATTCAACAAAGGCAAATTTATATTAACTTTTGAAAACATGTCAATCAATTCTTTCATTTGGTGATCAAGTTTGTTCCTCAAAAATCTTCCAGGAAAAGGCACGGGAGGTACATATGGCTTGGGGATGGGTTTCTCAACAGTCACATCTTTCCCCAATCCATTTGTACCTTCATCCTCAGACACAACATCCTCAACAATCACATTTTCCACATTGGGGGGTTCCACAACAGGGGAATCAACAAGAGGGGGTGTAGGAAGAGAAGAAGGAGAAGCTACCTGATTGTCTACTTGTTTGCCACCACGTAGGGTGATGATGGCCTTGGCTTGCTCCCCTTGGCTAGGGAATGTACCCGGCTGTCGTCCCTGTAACGCCTCCGCCAATTGACCCATTTGGGTTTCCAACTTTTTCATTGCAGCAGCTTGATTGTTGTTTGCTTGCTGCTGTTCTGCCCTTGCTTGGAGTTGCTCCGCTCTCATCCGATCCATCGCCTCTTCCCAAGGTTCTTTCATCCTTTCATAGGGCCCCTGAGGTGGTTGGGGATGGAGAGTCTTATTCTGTTGATTTCCACCCCATGACAGATTGGGATGTCTCGGCCCTGCTTGCCATCCTTGATTGTAATTGTTCCCAAACTGATTGTTGTTTGGTGGGAACCGTTGACCAAATCCTTGCATCGCCTGTACCTGCTCAGTTTCATAGCTAAAGGGACTAGTAGAGGGACATGAGTTATAATCATGAGATTTAGATCCACATGTAACACAGCTATCATACACAAGATGAGCAGTAGAAGGCATAGAAGAAGAAGAAGCATTTTGCAAAGCTAATTTATCAAATCTTTGGTTTAACAATGCAATTTGCTTAGCAAGCTCGTTTCTTAGCCCTACCTCATTCACTCCCCTTGTTGCCCCCCTAGAACCCTTTTGTTGAGAATTAGCACTCAACATCTCAAACAGTTCCTGGCATTGTTGTACAGTCTTGGTACCCAAACTACCTCTTGCTGCATTATCAACCATGGATTGGTATTCAGGGGATAAAGCCCCATAAAATGTTTGATGCAGCATAGAAGCAGGAAAATTATGGTGAGGGCATTCAATTTGTAGCATCCTAAATCTATCCCATGCCTCGTGGGAGGCTTCCCCCGATTTCTGTGCAAATCCCATAATTTTCACCCTAAAATTTGTCAATGCATCATTAGGGTAAAACTTAGTAAGAAAAGCATCATGTAAAGCATCCCAAGTAGTGATGCTACTGGAAGGAAGTAACAATAGCCAAGTTTTGGCTTTATCTTTCAATGCATATGGGAAACACTTCAGTCTCAAGTGCTCCGATGTAACACCCTCCTTTATAGGGAACCCACTCACGGTCGACATGAATTCTCTCAAAAACGCTAATGCATCCTCACCGGCTAGGCCATAAAAATTAGGAATCATGTTAAAATATTGGTCTTTGATTTCATAGGCTAGTGCTGCATCGGGCAACACTATGCACGACACCGATGTGTCGACTCTTGGCCTAGCAAATGCATTCATGACTTGATCCGCCATCACAAAATTAAATTCTTCTTCTTTCTCGGTGGAAGAAGTTTCCAACTCACTTAATTCTTCCTCTGTCCCGGTGACAGAAGTTTCAGAATCAGTTGACTCTTAAATAGAGGGAATGCCCCTAGTGAGTATGTCAATATTATCGTTCACAGGAACCAACGTGGGATTCAAGGAACGTCTATCAAACATGCACCGATTAAATAAACTTGTTAAAAATCACAACAAGTCCCCGGCAACGGCGCCAAAAACTTGATGGATAAAAATCCAATGTGTAATAAAAATACCTTGCAAGTACAAGTTACCGTTGTAGCAATATGCACAAGCAAGGGTCGAACCACAGAGACTCGTGTGTTTTAACAAGTAAATTTAATTAATGCTAAAAGTACTAGAAAGGAGTTTTTTTTGGTTTGGATTTATTAAAAACTAATTACGAAAGAAAATTAAGACAATTAAACAACTAAAGTAATAAATAAGCAAGCTCGCAGAAGAAATTCAAGGATTTAACAACTAGTCCACGGATTGGGTTCACCACATATTTTCTCTTTATGCTTTTGGCTAATAGAAATATTAATTGCGTTTTCGGGTTTCTTCGCTTTTGTAAGAATTGGGACGGTTAGATGGCCGGGTTGCAATTCTATTATTGAGTAATTATCAATTATCACGCAAGATCAAATTAACAAAAACTCAATTCATTAAGAATCAAAGAATTGATGAAACCTAGACTCAATCAATTCACGCAAGATCGTCAATCGAGTTCAATCACCCTAATAGTGTTCATGCACAATTCTCCACGCAAGTGCAAGAATCGTATCAAATACAAATTAAAAATATTAGGATGAACAAAAACCACAATTAAAAGAAGATTAAAGATTTAGCATAAAGATCAAATACGGGCTACACCAATCCGTGAACTACAAAGAACTTAGCTACTCATATTCAGGATTGACATCACAAAATAGGAATAGCAACAATACATCAAACCTGAGAAAAATTGCAAAACCTTGGAAAATACCAAAATCCTTCAATGCTTCCAAAACCTAGGCAAGAAAAAAAATAAAGGTCCCTAATAACTGTTCTAAGGGGAATATATATACCCCTAATTCAGTCCTACACTAATTAGGAAACAAAAGAAATAAAATCCCTGAAAATCTGTTCACAAATTCGTGCTGACATCACAAAACGCGTCCTGGCACGAGTCGTGCTAATTAGCACGAGTCGTGCCCTTCAATTCAAGTCGTGCCCACGAGTCGTCCTCTGTCCTCCAAGTCGTTCTGATCAACTCTCCTAATTTGTGCCTTGGGTTGCCACTCGTGCTCACGAGTCGTGCCCAAAGGCCCAACTCGTTCTGATTAGCCACGCTTGATCATGCCTAAATTCCACTCGTTCCCAAGTCGTGCTATAGCCTTCTTCAGTCGTGCTCCACTCGTGCCAAATGCAGAATTGCCCAATTTTGACTCAGCTTTGACTGGCCTTCGCCCCTTGACTTTGTTTGACCCCGAGCTTGAACCTTGACCAATTTGTTGCCCTTTTTCATTGACAATTAACTTGCACTATTCGGTTCCATGATCAATTACAAAGAAAAAGACAAAAGTACCCTCAAAATGCATTGTTTTCTCACACAACCTCACCTTACAAAATGTCTCTCAAATGACATCAAAACTAATCTAAATACATCAAAAAATCAATATAAAGCATCCAGAAACAAAGGTAAAAGATATGTATCAAATCCACTCATCAGAGGAATAGTAAGTTGATTGGTGTTGTGAGTGTAAAAGTAAAGTAGGAAAGAGAATGAGTGGGTGGAATAGTAAAAATACTTTGCCATTTTTGACAGTCCACACTAATCTGAAACGGACCAAAAAGGGAAATAAATCCACACTAATCTGGGACGGAGGGAGTACTTTATTTTGTGATGGATTATAGTTATACTCCCTCCGTCCCGTTCGAAAAGGTAAAGTTTGTGCCTTGCACGGGAATTAAGAAAAGTAATGTACTCCCTCCGTCCCATTAGTATTAGCACAAACACTGTTTGCGCGGGAATTAAGGAATACTCCCTCCGTCCCGCTAATATTAGCACACTTTCCTTTTTGGGCGTCCCGCTAATATCCGCACACTCCCAAAAAGGAAACTTTATATTAATAAAATATTCACCCAACCCCACTCATTCTCTCTCCTACATTATTTTAATACTCACAACACCATTATAATTTATTACACCCTCCACTCATTCTCTCTCCACTCATTCTTTTACACTCACAACATTTTATTAAAATATTATATTCCTTAATTCCCGAGCAAACAGTGTTTGTGCTAATACTAATGGGACGGAGGGAGTATGATATTTTAATAAAATGTTGTGAGTGTAAAAGAATGAGTGGAGAGAGAATGAGTGGAGGGTGTAATAAATTATAATGGTGTTGTGAGTATTAAAATAATGTAGGAGAGAGAATGAGTGGGGTTGGGTGAATATTTTATTAATATAAAGTTTCCTTTTTGGGAGTGTGCGGATATTAGCGGGACGCCCAAAAAGGAAAGTGTGCTAATATTAGCGGGACGGAGGGAGTATAAAAGAAAAAAAGCGTATAGTCAAATAAATGTTGCGAGTGAAAGGTGATATAGGAAAGAGAAAGTGGGGTAGAAAATAGTTAGTAGATATTTATTGTGAGAATATGATAAGTAAATTCAATAAATAAAAAACTAATAAAAAGTTTTTCATTTTTAAATTATGACCTTTTAAATGAGACATTCAAAAAGAAAATTTGTGCTTTTTTGGGACGGGACGGATGGAGTACATTGGTTCCTTGGGGTGCATGACTGGAGAAGGAGAGAGACATTCGAAGTGTCCCACAAACAATCAGCTTTTAAAGCTGGAAAAGCCATTTACTTTTTCTTTTATGAAATAATTACAGATTAGATGGGATGGGATGGGATGAAGGAGACGATGCTTGCTCATCATCATGAGTCTCTAGGTGTGTGAGGGTATATTTGAAATTACTCTCCTGTCCCACGTCCCTACAAATTGAATCCTAATTATTACTGTGCCTTGTTTTGGAATTATGTTAATCCTCATCTCAAAATATTTTAACTTTTTGCCCGATTTAATACTCATTCGTCCCACTTTAAACTATACTGTACTCCCTCCGTCCCACGTTAGTTGAGACTTCTTTTTCTTTTGGGCCGTCCCACGTTAGTTGAGACTGTCCAAAATGGCAAAGGAATCTTCACTATTTACCCCACTCATTCTCTCTCCTATTTCACTTTTACACTCACAACATTCTCTCTCCTAACTATTCCTCCTACTCATTCTCTCTCCTATTTAATTCTTCATACTCACAACATTTTCTTTCACTTTTTCTCTCACTTACTTTTCCTTAATTGGTGTGCCCAAAAAATTAGTCTCAACTAACGTGGGACGGAGGGAGTATTTATTTTTATTTTGATCCCACTTCAAACTGTACAATTTAAATTGGCAAACAATTTTCACTAATTTTCTTATTCATTTTATTTTTTACTTTACTTTTATATTTAAAATATCAATTAACTTACTATTTAATTCTCTCATATTTTAATTGTTATACTTTCAACACTTTTCTTCTAATTTACTTTTTCTTAATCATTATTTCCAAAAAGCTAGGTCGGTTTGAGGTAGGGAGGGAGTACGTTTTAATAATAAATACTCCCTCCGTCTCGTTTGAAAGGGCAATTTTGCTTCCTAGCACGAAAATTAAGAAATGAATAAGAAAAGTGATGTAAGAAAGAGAAAAAGGTTAAATGTTGTGAGTATGAAAAATTAAATAGGAGAGAGAATGAGTGGGAGGAATAGTTAGGAGAGAGAATATTGTGAGTGTAAAAGTAAAGTAAGAGAGAGAATGAGTGGGATAGGAAGAGTATAAAAATAATAAAAACTTTCCTTTTTGGGTTGTGCCCTTTTAAATGAGACGTTCAAAAAGGAAATTTATGCCCTTTCGAACGGGACGGAGGGAGTACTCCCTATGATAAAAAATAACTGTCACATTTGAATAAAATATTTGATCCAAAATAATTTTCGCTTTTGAAGTCAATGTCACATTTGAATAAAATATTTGATCCAAAATAATTTTCGCTTTTGAAGTCAAAAGCATTCAAATTTCTATTTTAAATAACTGTCACATTTGAATAAAATATTTGATCCAAAATAATTTTCGCTTTTGAAGTCAAAAGCATTCAAATTTTTATTTTATTTCTGCATTGAAAATTTTGCTTTACTTTATTAATTGGTTTATTATATGAAGTAATGAAAGAGAGAGAAACATTAAATAAGGAATAATCTTGATATTTTTATCATTACGTTGGGGTATTTCTTTCTTCAAATCCGTAAAAAGTTCAAAACAAAAGTTATTTTGGACCGGGTAAAGTATACTATGTTTTCTTATGAGTAGAAAGAGTAGGTCTGCTGAGAAACGCGTTTCTCCATAACTATGGAGAAACGCGTTTTTAATAGCCAGAAGCTATACGTTTGATAACCAGAAGAAAATTTCTGGATATCAGTCTCAAAGGGTTCTGGATATCCAGAAGCTTTGGAACGGATATCCAGAAGCCTTTGGGCGGATATCCAGAAAAAATAGATTTGAAGCCAAATCCAAGGCCAAGACCACAAATTGCTTATTGAAGGTTTTTGGATATCCAGAAACCTTCAAATGTATATCCAGAAACCATCAAATGAATATCCAGAAACATATTTGAAGCCAAATCCAAGGCCAAGACCAGAAAATGCTTATTGAAGGTTTCTGGATATCCAGAAACCTTCAAATGTATATCCAGAAACCATCAATGAATATCCAAACATTTTGAAAGTTTCGGATATCATTGAAGGTTCGGATATCACTTTCATAAGCTTCGGATATCCTTTCAAAGGGTTCGGATATCCAGACCTTTGGCATCGATATCCGTAAGTAACCGTGGACAAGGTCATGGCCAATACAAAAAGTTTACGGATATCCTTTCAATAAACACGGATACCCGTAACCCGTTTCTCCATAACTTATGGAGAAACGCGTTTCTCCCTAGATTTTACGGAGTAGAAAATACTCCTATTTTAAAACAAAATTAATTTTTTTAAAACAATATGAAAATCATTTTTTAGGATCAATTAACAAATTAAAATCTCAAACTTTGTACTTGCAAGTAAATTAAACTTAGATGTTTTAAATTTGACTTAATTTGTAGGTTGAGAGTTTTCAAACCCATTATTTATGAATTAAAACAAACACTTAATTTACAGTAAGTATTAAACTATGAGTTATAACTAGTAAACCGTAGGTTATAAGACATAAAAAAAAAAAATCACGTTCTTATATTATTATGAAAAATTATTTTTTCATTAGCTATTACTAGTTTTTTTTTTTTTTTAATACCTTAAAAACTACTCTATGTGATTCATTCTCATTATTAATACTATAATCTTGTAATTAAATATTACTCCCTCCGTCCCGTGTGAATGCAAACTTATTTCTATTTTGGTCCGTCTCATATGAATGCAAACTTCCCAAAATGGCAAAGAATATTCATTTATTACTATTCTTCTCTACTCTTTGCTTTTACACTCACAACATTCTCTCTCTAATTGCTTGGCTCATTCTCTCTCTCATATTTAATTTTTTACTCACAACATTTAACTTTTTCTCTTTCTTACATCATTTTTCCTTAATTTTCACACCCAAAAAGTTAGTCCACATTCACGTGGGACGAAGGGAGTACTCCCTCCGTCCCAGCGAAAGAGCCATCAAATTAGCCGGGCACACAAAATAAGAAATGTGATGTAGGAAAGAGAAAAAGTTTAAATGTTGTGAGTATGAAAAATTAAATAGGAGAGAGAATGAGTGGGAGGTGATGTAAGAAAGAGAATGTTGTGAGTGAAAAAGTAAAGTAGGAGAGAGAATGAGTGGAGAGAATAGTGATTTAAGGTTTTCTTTTTGGGAAAGTGGCTTTTTAAATAGGACGCCCAAAAAGGAAATAAATGGCTTTTTCGTTGGGACGGAGGGAGTATAGTTTACTGCAAAGAAAGGGGATGGAAAATTATACGAGTAGTAATATTGCCCCTAATAAAAGTACACTATTATACTCCCTTCACTTCACTGTTCACTGCAAGTAAAATTGGAGACAACTCATAAAAGGGTTGTAAGAAGATTTCATGTCACCTTTCACTTTGACCAATATGGTCTCAATGCTTCCTTTAAGATTAGCTAATCTTCTTTTTAGGCTCCGTTTGTTTGGGAGAAAATATTTTTTGAAAAATATTTTTTTCATTTTTTGGTATTTGTTTTGCACCGAAAAATTGAGAAAATATTTTATGCTAAACATATTTATCTCATTCTCCGGAAATATTTTCATTTTTTGGAAAACATTTTACAGGAAATCATTTTTCGAAAAATGTTTTACGCTAAACAAACGAAGCCTTAAGTATTACTAATCA